>JADLZN010005272.1:52326-127297 GCA_018155175.1 Sinocyclocheilus anophthalmus
CAATCAGTGATCATACTACAAAAGCACAGCAGTTTCAGTCATTCTTTGTTTATGGACCTCTTCTCTCTTGTTTCTTGGATTGTTAGATTTTATACGATTTGTGCTTACCAGTTTGTTGTATGTAAAGTCTTTTTTCCTCCTCTGACACTCGAAGAAGAGTGATACTTACCTGAGCTTGAGTCTATATCTCTCTCTCTCTCTCTCTCTCACATTTTAAATTCTGTTACACCTTTTTAATGAGAATAGTAAGAAAAATATTTAGCAGGAATTGGGTTAACATGGTGTAAAGGGTTTTGTAAGGCTAAATGGAACCTATAAAACCATTCATAGCCATAAATAGAAATATGTACATACAAATAATTACACTAAAGTATGTGTAATGCCTTGTGTAATTAATTTGTTTGCCTCAGCACTCAATACTGCACTTGGACTTTTGAGTGCTGATACAAACACATAGCTGAATTAGGTTTTGTGCCTAATCAAAACACATCTTGCTTAAATAGTATGTGAAATTATTAGTTGCTTGTTTTGTATTGACTGACTCTGCACCCCTTTACCTAAATACATTACTTCAGACTTATGTGCCCTCTAAAAGCTTGCATTCTGCAAGTGAACATTGCTTTATTGTGCCATCCCAAAGAGGCACAAAAATCACTTTCACAGACTTTTAAATTAACTGTTCCCTCCTGGTGGAATGACTCGCCCAACTCAATCCGAGCAGCTGAGTCCTAGCCATCTTCAAGAATCGGCTAAAAAACACATCTTTTCCATCTTTATTTGACCCTTAACTCTAGCACTTTATATTCTAATTCTATTCTTTTAAAAAAACTTGCCCCTTTTAGACTTGCACTCTATTCATTTACTAACTGCTTGTTTTCTTTAAAAAAATTAAAACTAGCTCTCTAACTTTTTTTTTATTCTATCTGTTTTCTTTTTATTTATTATATAAATTTATTATATTATATAATAAAAACATTAATAACAAAAATACCCTTGCTACGTGTACTGCTTTAAGCTAACTGAGACTTATTATAGCACTTGCATCTAGCTTTGCTCTCTTGTTGATTTGATTGCTTCTATTGTCTTCATTGTAAGTCGCTTTGGATAACAGTGTCTGCTAAATGTGTAAATGTATTGATATTAAGGACTGTCTCGGGGGACACAGCTTGTGAATCATTTAGAACTAAATTAAACATTTCAGCTTTATTGCAAGTTTAAGAAAGAAACCCTTCTAAAAATCTTTTTGGAATGTTCTCAAATAAAAACTCCGCATGGTGATCAAAAATATATTCACAAGGTTTATTCATTTTATATTACTGACAAAACATAATCCCATACAAAAACATGATCCCAACATAATATACCACTGTCAAAAATATATCACCTAGTCTTAGACTTGTTGTCAACTGCATAGATGTGATCATTTATGTTGAGTCTTATGTCACCTCTCTTTATGGTTGCAGAATAAAGCCAGAAGATGCTATGGATTTTGGCGTTTCGCTTCTCTTTTATGGCCTGTACTATGGTGTACTCGGTCGGGATTTTGCAGAGATGTGTGCAGATTTTATGGCATCTACAGTTGGGGTAAGAGCTTAAATCGGTGGATAAACATTACATTGCTTTTACCTATGTACTGTATACCTTTTTCCTATAACATGTTATGAACAGATATTTACTTGATTACAATAAGTTTAGCCTGATTGCTGTCATACCAATTGCAAAAGCCATGTTTGTTTGAACAAGCTATGATGAGCCAAACTGTGTAGCAAAAGCTCTAGCATGAAAGCATCCTCAAATTATTGTCTATTTTCACTCTGATTTTATTTACCAGGGTTCATGGAAAGCTAATAATATAAACAAATTGTAAAACTGGTTTCTAAGGCTGAATTTATAGCTTCTAAAAGAAATAGAAATTAACATTAAAATACTGTTCTGTACTTGTTTTATAGAATCATCAATACATTTTATTATTGCATCTGTTATAAATTGCTTTGTCAGGACAACCTGATGTACAGATGTGTTGTTTCAGTATTACAGTGCATCTGGAATGCCCACTAAGCACCTGTCAGACAGCATCTGTGCCGTCTGTGGTCAGCCAATTCTTGTGGATGTGAGTGAAGAAGGAATCATAGAGAACACATACAGACTGTCCTGCAATCATGTGTATCCTTTACTGTGTTTACATTTGTGTTCATTTGTCCTGTCTGCAAGCTCCAGGGTTTGTACAGAGTTTGGAAAGTTTGGAAAATGCTTGATTTAACTTATGTTTTCAAGGTTTAAAATGTAATTGAATTTTGAATATTGTCCTTGAAAATGCTTGACAATTAAAGGTACAACAGGTGCACTGGAGATGGTGGACCTGCCAAATATGGTGTTCTCTGTCAAATGCCAGTCGAGCTACATGGTCCTGGCTGTGAGTACTGGTCCCATTAGAGGACGTCAGACCCTCATGCCACCCTCATGGACTGCACACCAGAAGCCTGATCCAAATATTCTACACAATTATTAGTGAATGAGAAGGTTATGCTTTATAATTAATAAGCTGTGGCTGAGTATCAAGCTTTTAAACCTCTGAACAACAGACCTTTATGTAAAGTGTATGCAACTATTGTTGTATTCTTTTTCATCCATCTCATTATGTAAGCATATATAAGACAATGAGTCGCCAAATTTGGATTGATTATATGTATTCTATTTATATGCTTCTTGTTATGGTTTTATTCATTAAGTTTCAAGTTTACACTGATATTAGTAAAATTACATGTAAAAGTTTGACAACATTTCTAACTTTTTTAAACCACAGACAATAGAGTTGTCCTCATCTGGCACATACACTAGATGCACACATTTGTTTCCTTAACCTATTTTTTCTCAGATTCCATGAGTTTTGCATACGTGGCTGGTGCATTGTGGGTAAGAAGCAGACATGTCCATACTGCAAAGAAAAAGTTGACCTTAAAAGGATGTTCAGTAACCCGTATCCTTTTTGACTTCCAAAACACTCAAATCAGTTAAATTCAACTTTAGCATATACATGTGTAGCTCGTCTCACACATTATAATGTTTTTACAAAGATTTGTAATTCTATATAGAGTCTGTGCATTTAAAAAAAATCTTTAAGCAGAAAAAAAAAAAACATTGGCTAAATGTAGGGTTTTTTTTTTTACCATTCAAGCTTAGTATTGTGTATGTTATGTCATGCTTTTTCTAGATGTGTCAGAGGAGCGACAGCAGTAGTAAGGGTTTGTGATTCCCACGCATTCATAAGTGGACCTGCCAGTAACAAACACCCCCCCCCCATATTGGATTTATTCAAACTAATTAAACATTGAAGAACAGTAAAATTTATAATGAATATGTTATATTGTGCATATATTTAGCAAAATTCCCCTATCTACAGTTTATTTTTCTATCTTATTAATGAGTTTATGGTCACCGAATAACGTTATGTTTTTTCTGAGGTAAATGTGACGTTAAATGACATTGTTTACAAGCTGTTATATTGACATCTTTGCGTGGCTGAAACACTGATGGACCCTTTTCACAAGACTGATGACGCGTTTAACAATCATCAGCATCGTAAATCCTCAAGTTTTTAATATTTGTATTTTTTTTTTTATGTATGTACATTTATAACACTATTCTTTTTATTATATCACCTTTGCATCAAATTACAAAAAAAAAACAGTTAACGCTAATGCGAGGGCGTTTCTAATGCAGTGTCTATGGGAGGGATGGTAAATTTGACATCGTTTTCTCTTCTGACTGCCGTTATCAGTCTATCTCAATTTTTTTCCTTTTATTGAAAGTCACGAAAACACTATCGTGGAATTTTTCTTTTGCTATTTGAGCAAATGGGAATGCAAAAAATATGTTTGTGGTAGCCTCCCATTCACTGCTCTTCAAGTTAACCCAAATATGACGACTTCCGCTGCTAAGAAACCCGGAAATGTGAAAAAGGTCCATTGAAGCGTGCGGGGGGGATTCATGAGACAGGATACGGATTGTAAAGTTTTACTTTCTTTTAACTTGCCTTCGGATGTTTAGTCATGTTTATGCTATGTTTTGTGCTGAAAATAATTAATTAATGTGGAGGAGATGATCAGTTCACTTGCGCCTCGCGCTGCTGCGTCTGTTGTACTGAGGCTGTCTGTCACTTCACATTAAACAGTGCCAAAACGGCATTTATTGTTTAAATACTACAATACAATGGACAGAATTTGAAATCTGAGACTTTTTCATATTAAAAGTACCAAAGCACAATGCTTATTGTAATTTATTGGATGGGACGTGTCCTTCAATGTTCCGTCCATTAACTGAAAATAGGCTATAGACTAATCGATTCTTGGGATTTAAGAATCGATTTATGTGGTCAAAATTTGAATCGGATTACAATATCGAGATATCGATAATTTTTTTTACCCAGCCCTGATAGATAGATAGATAGATAGATAGATAGATAGATAGATGGATAGATGATAAATTTTAAAGGGATAGTTCAGCCAAAAAATAAAATGTACTGTATGTCATTATTTACTCACCCTCATGTCAGTCCACACTAGTAAGACCTTTGCTCATCTTCGGATCACATTAAAATATTTTTGATGAAATCTGAGAGCTTTCTGACCCTTGCAACTGAACGCAACTGAAACATTTTATGGCCCAGAAAGGTAGTAAGGACGGTTAAAATAGTGGCGCGGTGTTTGACATCAGTGGTTCAACCGTAATGTTATGAAGCTACGAGAGTACTTTTTGTGAGCAAAGAAAACAAAAGTCCGCACTTTTGTGACATGCTGCTTTGACTGCCAGGTAGAAGTCGACTGCGTAGCTTGCGGGCTCAGCATAAGTTCACATCGAGGGCACATAGCGGCCGCAAAGGAGGCGCTTGTTAGCACCCATCTGAAAGCTAAAATATTTAATGGGACACCCTATGGTCTCGTGGACTTAACGGACTTGCGCACACAGCGGCCAAAAGTGCACATGAAGTGTGCCATTTGGAACAGGGCCAATTTCTTCTCTTCAGTGTCAGTCTCCACCACCATTCAGTGCTGTTGTGCTGACACAGGAGCCGGCGTTCTGACGTAGGAAGTCCATCTCCCTTAGTTCATCGTCTTTATATTCTGGTTCAAATAAAGTAAGGATCCTGCCTTCGTAGCTTGGGCAAAAAATTTGCAAGTCATCCTCTCTGTTGAAATGTTTAAATGAAATGTTTACAATTCAGACATGTTTACGAAGACTTTTTGTACAGCATGTGCATTCTTCTGCTTGTAAACAAAGCGCATTGCATCCAGGTTCTACGTCAGAACACCGGCTCCTGCATCAGCTACACCACACGCATGCATCGTAGCGCACTCATGAATGGCAGCAGAGAATGACACTGAAGAGAAGTCGTTTTTATTTTCTTTGTGTGCAAAAAAGTATTCTTGTAGCTTCATAACGTTACGGTTGAACCACTGATGTCACATGGACTATTTTAACAATGCCCTTACTACCTTTTTGGTCCATAAAAGTATAAATAAGTTGCGTTGCTGTCTATGCAGGGTCAGAAAGCTCTCGGATTTCATAAAAAATATATTAATTTGTGTACCGAAGATGAAAAAAAGTTTTACGGGTTTGGAACAACATGAGGAGGAGTAATTAATGGCAGAATTTTCATTTTTGGGTGAACTATCCCTTTAAGTAGGGTGGCCATATGTGCCATTTATACAGAACACGTTCTGGCCAGGATTTTTATATTGCCTAAAATATCAGAAGTAGTTTCACCAATAACATGCAAGTATTGTACATAATCGACCGATTGTGGCGCGTGAGAAGGAGAGATTTACAGAGAACAATCAAAGCAATGCAAAAATGTGCACGTTAGGTGTGTTTGTTCGTTCGACTTGAAGCAGCGCTGCACACCGATCATTGTTTGACACCAAAGTACCGTGAAAGTGATTCAAATGTGTAAGGAGCCATCTGCTCTGCTTTCTGTAGCTCTCGTGAATGTCATACAACAATCGATCTGCACAGTGCAAACAGCCAAAACCTGGATATTTTAGGCAATATAGAAATCCTGGCCAGGACGCGTCCTGGGAAAAAGGCACGTATGGTCACCCTACCTTTAAGCTTCGTACATTGCATGACACTGTCCAGATAATTGTCTAGGATAATGCCTGTTCACATGTATGCTCCAGTTTCTGTGAGAATGTCACTGATACTATACGCAAGGCATTTGTTATAAGACTGTGCTATGCCAGTAACTTGTATGTTACACTTAATACACTTTATTTTGCTGCTCTCTGGAATACTTGATATCAATCGTACTCGGTTACTAACGTAACCTCGGTTCCCTGAGATACGGGAATGAGTACTGCGTAGCTAGACGCTATGGGGAAAACTCCTTTTTCTCTGAGGACTGAAGCCTTTCAATAAGTCAGTGTAACTGCACAGCCATTGGTTCGTGCAGTGTATTAAAAATTAACCAATGGCTCGGCAGCAGAGCTGCACAAGTCTATGGCGACGAAGCCTGCCAGAATGCCATCTGGCTATATAAGCGGGCATTACACCATAGGATCTCAGGCAAATTTGACTTAAGTGACGACACAGAGTCGTGCAGCTTCATGGCACGGCAACCAACGCAATACTCGTTCCCGTATATCAGGGAACCAAGGTTACGTTAGTAACAGAGTATGTTCCCTTTCGATACTTCACTGGTACTGCGTCTGCTAAGATGCTATGGAGAACCAGTACAATCCCGCCATGCCGTGAAAGAGGAATGACTGACATGAACTGGCCTTGAGCAATTAAGGCTCAGAGGGACCAAGTATAAGCAGGGGTGTGTAAGGGCAAAAAACACAAGGGTAAGTAAATCATTTCATTTGTTGTTTATATTTTCTATATAAATTTTCTGGTGTATCATTTCATATTAATCTCACTTACCCTTGGTTTTTGCTACATTACTGCTTAATCTTATAATTGTGTTGTGTGCTGTATTCTTTTCACAGGTTGGAGATCAGATGGAATGTCTCCATCTCAAGGTTTTCAATGTCTCAGGACAGTGTTTTGCAGCAGTAATTAACTATTATCTTTGCTTTTAGAATAATACTTTGGTGTTTTCAGATGAAATCAGAAATCCAAACACTGAGAAACTCAAATTAATAAACTACTTTTACCATCACTTTGTCTCCTATGTCATGGCAGACAGTAGAGTTAATGGATTAGTTTTGGATTCCAGACAAAACTGTTACCCCCTGATAGGATCTGGAGATGGATTTGAAGTATAAATGTATGTGCTGATAAATCATCTTACCAGGCAAGTCTTCAGGAAATGTTCAGACTTTTCCCTTTGAGAGCTGTAGCCTTTCTATGAGCAAGCACATTGGAGGTCTGAGAGACAAAGAAAGACAAACATGGAAAAAATGATATGCATCGATATGGAATATGGAAAAATTATGGAAATATGTCAAATAAATTATATGCATCATGTGTTTAGATTAATTCAAAATCCTACATTACCTATGTTACACACTAAAAGAAAGTCAACCCAACAAATCATAATAGGTACCCTTTAACGAGAGATATAGGAACACAATCTAAATAATTACCTGATTATCAAGTTGGTCTAGGAGGGTCTTCATATTATCTCCATATGCTCCACCGCGTACCCTATACAACTTGATCATCCACGGTGTATATTCATCCAGAGAAGAGAAAAATTTACTCTTCAGGTTTGTTTGTGTGATTCTGTAAAACTCAGCACATATCTAAAAAAAATTAAAAATCTGAATTAACAATAAGAATACAGCAAGTGTACAGTAAGTCTATTAATCTTACAGGGGGGGAAAAAAATCACAAGTTACTCTTTAAAACTTACCTGATGTTCCAAAAACAATGCTGGCCATTGTCTTAGTACATCAGCTACAAGAGGCTCTTTTTCAACTATCTCCTTCCTTCTCAATGAGAATGTCAATTCCATTTTCGAGTCAACAAATGCCATGTTGAGATGTTTCTTCTTCAATTCCTCATGTAATGCATCCCTTTCCTTTTGAAGGGAAGAATGAAACAATATCGCTCATCCAGTTTAATATCTCCTGAGTTGCACTTTTTGAAACATGCAAAATTGTCTGCATATAAAGGATCAATGATGCAAGTTTGCACTCTAGCCCTATATAGTCTACAGGCTCTGAATGTGTGTTTGTTTCACAAAAGCTGTTAGCTGTAACACATCACTGTGGATTTGGTATAGGATCTCCAGTCTCTTCCGACCATGATTCTTCATTGCTTTCCAAATCGTCAATTTGAAATGTAACAGAAGAGCTAAAATCATTGAAACCTTGAGACTTATGTTTACGAGACACGTGACTACTAAAAGTTGAAAGAACATTGGTAGTCAACTCACAATCCTTAAAAGGACATTTGACTGCATCGTCTCTTTAAATGGTTTCCGATATGGTTTAAAAACTGAGATCTGACAAACATCTTTAAAATCACATAAATGGCATGTAAAATTAAAGTGCTCTGTCACTGCACCAGTCTGTTTGTGTGCTCTTGTCAAATGGGATTTTAACGCACCTATAGTCTGCACGTTTCAAAGTACTGCTGTGACTTACAGCATTACGTGGACACTGTTTCTGCCACTAAAAAAGCGCCTCCTGCTGGTAGAGAATCAATGTGCATTTTCAATAATCCCTTCTGCTGTTTTTGTGCAGACCATTGAGAAAAACAACCCATATTCTTACGCGGCAAACACTGTTAGGTTGATTGACAAGAAGCTAATGCATTTCAAAAATCTAAACAACATTTTAAGACATTAAAATATATTTTTATGTTATTATTAATAATAACAATATTGTTTAAACAATAATTGTTTAAATTAATGTAATAATTGATACTTTTGACTCATACCTTACCGTAAAAAAGGGGGTTAAGGCTAACATTGTGAAAGGTCTGAAAATAATTTTGTTTGTGCAGGTCTTAAAAAGGTCTTAAAATGTCTTAAATTTTATTTAAAAAATCTTGCAGATATTCAGATTTGATAATACATATATTTATATATAAGATGGTGAATAGTAATCTGGTTTATTCTGTGTTGTGTTTTGTTTAGCTAGCTAGCAGAAATTATGAATGACCGGTAACTTAAAAATTTAGAGGCCAAATTGGCTGGTGAGTGAAAAAGCTAATTTCAAACCTAGTAGATTATAGTATTTTGAGTATATTTACGAAATGTATAATTTCATATTAAGTACATGGTAACCATTTCATAACGCAAATTAAAAACATTTTGTGAAAACTGATGTCATTGATAAATGCATACAAAACTATTAATGACGATCACATTGACCCATCACATGAAGACCAATGAAAAGGCCAAACAGGATCTTGTAGGACAATTTGTTGCCCCATTGTAGTAAGCAAGCAAAATTGTAAAAGAAAAAAATTAAATAAAAAATAAATAAATAATAAATCTAAAACAATAATACAATAAAAATACTTTAATTTTTATATACATCCATATTCACAAACCAATAAATACATTAAAACAAAATTGGGGGGGGGGGGGGGGGGGGGGGGGGGGGGCGGGGGGGGGGTGGGGGGGGGGGGGGGGGGGGGGGCCGAAGTGTGTGTGGCAAACGGTGATGTGAAAATGTGAACGGGACCGAGGGGGACCCCCCCCTCCCCCCCCACCCCCCCCCCCACCCTGGTCATTATGCCCACATAGAGGATTTCTCAATCAATGAAGCTACGATCAGGGCACAATTCAAAAAAGAAATACAAAAAACGGTGCTTTTGGGTGGTGCTCTAACTGAAGGAAAACAAGCTGACAAAAAGATTGAATGCAAATATGTAATGTAAATGTGTGCATACTTTACAAATGTTTTGAAAAAATGAAGTAAAGCATTTCCAGATAAAAAAGGGCAAGGTACTCACATCCAAAGAGTCTTGGCCAGGTGCAAGATCAAACATTCTCCAGCACATCATAAGCATTAAAAATACAATTAAACAATTTTAAGTCATCTTGTGGCCCCTTTGGAAGTTTGCTGAGCCCCCAGTGGACCCTGGCCCCCTTGAGAAGCACTGGTAAATAGGATTCAGTAGTTTTATGTCAAATAAAGAATTATATATTGTCTATGTTTAAGAGGATTTGTCTTTGTTTAGGATGTTCACAATTATCACAAGTCAATCAATTGCTGTGTCTCATTTAGAAGGCTGCACCCTCCGGAGGTCGCATTCGAAGGCTGCATACGTCATCGAGGCTGTCTCATTTCAGAAAAGCAAGTAGGACACCTTCGAATGCGACCTTCTTTCACAGGAATTTGGAGGATGCATGAAGTGTATCCTTCGCTGCTACAGATAACCCACAATTGAAAAAATGGCGGTGCCGGCAGATCTACACACAAGCGGGATGTGGTGTTTAAATGTAAGTATTTCAAAGTTCTTCATTTTTTTTAGTTGTATAACAGGTGTGATAAACATGGTCACAAGTCTTTAGTGATTTTTAAACGTTTAACAGTACTTTGCTAGCAAGGTGAGAAATTATTTATTTGTTTAACCCTCTGGTATTACATTTCAGGGTCACTTTCATGTTGTTCACTGTAGAAACTGACCGGAGACAATAATTTTATAATAAATTTATTTCTGCTTTTAGTGTTATGAAATTAATGTTCAATATTTTAGTTCACTGACATTTTTTTTCTTTAAGATAGACAATATTCTTCAAATAAATTATGCACCTTTTTTCTATATCAAGTATAGAAAATGTGTCTATCAAGTACAGAATATAATTTGCCTATATCAAGTATAGAAAATAAGTATAGTTTTAATATAAAACTATTTTAAAATGGGGGGGTAGGTTTAGGGGAATAGATGTTTGTACAGTGTAAAACCATTATGCCTATGGAGAGTCCCCATAAACATAGGAATAAGAGTGTGTGTATTTATCTAGTATAAGACTTTTTTGTCAAAATTGTGATTTTTGTTCGAAATGTTTACGTATTGTTTTTTGCATTATTATTACAGTTAAAATAAGACAAATTCAGAAAAAAAGATGGGGGAAAAATCGATCTAAAATGACCAAACACTACAAGAGGGCAAAATCAACAGTAAAAATACATGTAGAAATAAGTCCTGTTAAATTTTGTTTTGAATAGGGAGCAAGGAAAATAAGGAGAAATTTATAAGATTGAGGCAGGAACATTCTGATCTCTTCACTGGATCTAAAAATACAGCCTTATATGGTTGGAGGTAAGATCTTAGAATTAAAAAGTAGGCAGTCAGTCTTTCTTCTTTTTGAGCAGAATGATTCTATCTTGCCTGAAAGGCAAAAGTAAGTTCTGTCAAAGGACCTGTTAGGACCCAGGCTGACCAGCCTGCAGAGTTTAGCTCTAACCTTGATCAAACTCACCTGCCTGTTGCTTTCCAGTAACCCTTAGAACCATGATTAGCTTGTTCAGGTGTTTGATTAAGGTTGGAGCTAAACTCTGCAGAACAGCGGCTTCTCCAGGACCAGCTTGTGCCCTATGCCCCTAACCACTATGTTAGGCAGAAGGGAAGTCTTATTTCTAAGGATGTGTAAGGAGTTTTCACTCTAAATTGTGATGTTATGCTTGTTATTTTTATGATTATAGATTTATTCTGGAGAAAATGGACCTGTCCAGTAAAATAACACCAGCACAAGCAAAGAAAAAGTGGGACAATTTAAAAAAAAAGTATAAGGTAAGCTAAGATGTAGGCCTTGTACATTCCCATGTCTAAGTTGTCTCAACTCTATAAAAATTTACTTTTTAAGTTTCAATTCATATAGAATACATTATGTTGATAATAATTGGCACAGTCAAAAGATGTAAGGAGCACCTTCTGATCAATAATGAAAAATTCTGATCAAAAATTTGCCTTCCCATTACGAAGTGATTGATATTTGACTCCTTAAAGTGATTTACAAGGAATTTTGTTTTTACCTTTGTAATGGCATTTTTCTAATTTTATTAAAAGTATGTCATCTTTTATATCAAATTCAAAAATGTATATTCATAAGCTTTTTACACTTTCCACAGCCATGTTGCAGTTCTGTTGAGCCTACCCAGGAAGCAGCACAGCAGGAAAGGGCAAGAAAGAGAAAAAACTAATCAGATCCTCTTCTTGAGCTCCTGAAGGAAGACATGGCACGTCAGAAGGAGTGGGAAGAAAGGAGAGATGCAGAAGACAGGGCGAGGAGTGATAGGCTCTTTAATTTACTCAAAACATTAATTGATAAAATGTAACAAAAATATTTACAATATTTACTTACTATTGTTACTTACAAATATTAAAAAGGTAATTCTGTTGTCAACATTTCACTAAATCTTTAAATTAATACATTCTAAATGGCTAAACACAATCATTAATGAATACATATCTTTGGTTACACATTAACAAAAATAAAAGATAAATCGTGAAAAAGATCTCATGTGTTGTGTGAGCTCTCATGCTGACTTCCTAGTAAGTCAAAAAAAGAAGAAAAAAAATATATTCTGGGTTAAAGATTTTTAAATTCCATGAAAAGGTAATCAGTTATCCGTTTATAATGCTGTATACACTATATTAAACTTAAGTATAGTTAATTATACATTTCATTTTAAAATCAGTATTTGTAGCCAAATTAAATTCAATTGTATTTAGTGTGTTCAACTTACTTTTTTAATTAGGATGATTTATGTAGTCGTGGTCCTGGTTGATATCCTGTAAGGCAGACACTTGGTTGCACAATCTCAAATGCCATGCTGCACCAGATACTGCCTCCCCTTGATTGCATGCCTCCACGTCATCTTCCTCTTCTACTTGGCTGTCGTCTGGTGGTATAATGTCGCCAACACCAAGGCAGATTTTGTGCAGCATGGTGCATGCCGCTATCACCTGTATACACACAAATATGAAAACATTTTGTCACTCTAAATTGTAAATTATTTTATCTGACATTGAAGTTGTGTGTTAAGTAAAGGTCAAATATACAGAAAAATAATGCAACCTTTGGTGCAAATGTTGGATGCACTTCAAGTGCCTGAAGGAAGATGGCTCTAAATCGCGTCTTCATCATTCCAAAAGCACGATGTGCATTGAAGCACTGAGTAGATGGTGAGGCTGGATTCTTAAATGGTGTCATGATTGCGATTGGCTTCTCTGTGCAGGGGTACCCACCATCGCAGAGGAGGAAAAAGCCCTGAGGTGGATACTTTGCCTGTTTGTAAATGGGGCTGTTCTTAAGCAGCCATGAGTTGTGGACACTCCCGGGGTACCCTACAAAAATGTCAAACGACCTTGATGGTCGCATATCCCTTGAAGCAGGATGGAAGCAAACAGCTTTCTGTTTTTATAACACTGCCCATCAGGGCCGGCTGGTGGTTTTGTTCTCACATGGCATCCATTAATGGCTCCAACAGCTTTACCAAATGCCTGGTGATTGGTGAGAGAAGCAAAGCCTGCACCAACCTGGAGCAGGTGTTCTTCTGACTTTGGTAGGGCCACAACCTTTGGCAAAATTGCCATGACTTCATCAGCCACTCGATGTATAATTCTGTGAATGGTTGGCCGTGGCATCCCAAAAGCCTGCGACACAACCCTGTAAGATGCACCACAGGCCAACCAATACAAAAACACCAAGGTCTGGAGTGTTGTACCCCAGCCATGTCTCCGTTGCTGATGAAGCAACTCCAAAAGTTTATTGAGGCTCTCTCGTCAGACGAAAGTCTGCTTTTGTATCCCCTCCATCAAAAAACTTCTCAAGAACAGGGACATGGGGATTGAGCCTGCAATACTTGATGTCTGTCTGTATGAAACAAAATAATACAAATGATATGTACAACTACATACTATTGTGTATAATCATGTATATATAATATAGTTTTTCAGTTCATTCTTGATGTTCAATATTGTGTTTAATCATGTATATATAACAGATCTACAGCATTACATTAGGTTATTTTTTTAATGTTCAGTATTGTGTTTAATGTATTTATAATCTAGTTTTACAGCATTAAATTTCATTCATGTATATTTAATATGTAGTTTAATAGACACAACTTTAGTACAGTATTTTTTTTGTTTGTTTTTTGCCTAATAGCTTTTCTAAAAATATCTTACAATTGTGAACACTGGGTTAAATTATGATAAATTATGTAATTCGTAGCACTTTTAAAGACAGTGGGGTCACAATAATAATAATAGCATTGTATGTAATGTGTAGTAAGATAAATGTAGTTATATAATTATTGCCTCAATACCCTACAACCAAAGGCTTTATATATATATATATGGACTTATATTAAATAATATTATATTAAAGGAACTATGCTACAACTTACCTCAAATCTCCGCCGGTAAAAACGGATAAACTTTGTTCTTGATATCCTCCTCCTTTTTTCTCTAACAGATGTCTGTTGTACGTATGCTGTAGCTCCTCAAACATTGAATAAAATAAAACAAGTAAAAACATTTTCTTTTCAAATTACTTTCCAAATTTAGAAATAATTTTCCTAATTAATTTTTCCTCAAGTGTGAGACGCAACAATGCTATGTGAGGACATAGCAACGTGATACTTCCTGTTTCCTTTTCCGCCCGTCCTACGAAGGCCGTCTCATTTAATCCTAGGGTTGAGGACACTCCGTATACGCATCCTAGAGTGGATTCGACCTCCGGAGGACGCAGCCTTCTAAATGAGACACAGCTAATGAATACTGACTGTAATAAAATAAAACTAGCATGCTACATGATGTAATTGTTTTGACACCAATTGCACATGCTATTTATATACCGCTTCTTCTACAGCTGCAACTGTGTCACTTTCTCAAGTTTCCTGTAGAAACTTAACTCTGCCATGGAATGTTTGCACCAGTTTAACTCAAAAGATTGCCCCTATTACACTGATCTCAAATAAGCCAGTTTATCTCAGCCTTTTCTCAATTATTACTCCTCATAAGTTAAAAGGAAAATGCATCCTGCCTCGAGGTGAAATAAAAAAAGATTAAATCCATTCATTAAAAGAGGTTTAGCCAGGTCAGTTTGACCAGTTGAGTGTAATTTTTAAAGAGCGACCAGGAGTAAGTGAAATCATGTATGAAGGTGTGGATGTTCTTGAAGAGAGATTCATTAAAGACTGTGGTCTATGGCAAACAGATTAAGCATAAATTATTTGGGTTGGATTCATGAAATTACCAATTTGCTAAATTTACATAGATTACTCACCTCCTGAGCTGACCTTGCTCTATATATACACCATACATAAAACAAATTATTTATGATGGGGAAAAAAAAAGGACATACAAACAGAAATAATTTCCTTTCAGATTACACACTCTTAAAAATAAAGGTGCTTCAAAAGGTTCTTCAAGCGATGCCATAGAAGAACCATTTTTGGTTCCACAAAGAACCATTCAGTCAAAGGTTCTTTAAAGAACCATCTCTTTCTTACCTTTTTGTAACCTGAAGAACCTTCTTTCGCCACAAAGAACCTTTTGTCAAACAGAAAGGTTCTTCGGATGTTAAAGGTTCTTTATGGAACCATTTAGACAAAAAGGTTCTTCTATGGCATCGTGAAGCACCTTTATTTTAAAGAGTGTATATGGTGGAGAGAAATAGTCTTTCCATTGCATTCCATTTCCATAAAATAGAAGGCAATTAACATCTGAACTATTTACATAATGCAAATGTGCTCATTAATTTGAGTAGCTGATTTGTATCGCTACTTCAGCAGTTGTTTCTAGACCTGTGAGAGGTATTGGAAATCACAATCTCTGTGGAGAAAAAAAGTGAGGTGAAATGATAATTCAGCAAATACAATCAATATGAAGAACCAAAGTCAGGAGAGAACATTTCAAACACCAACCTAGTGAATTCTTTGTGAAGGGGATATCCATGTTTGAGTGTGTGTGTGTGTGTGTGGTGTGTTTGTTTGTTGGTTTGTTATTTAAATTACATTTAGTCATTTAGCAGAGCTTTTATCCAAAGCGACTTACAATGGGGGGATCATAAAGCGATTCTTAAGAGAGGCAAACAGACACAAGAAGTGGTTGTTATACCAAGTTCTTAGACATTGTTCAAATAAGTACAAGCTAGAAAGAGAAGGAATAAATAAAGAGATTTTTTTTTGTTTGTTTGTTTTTTTGTTTTTTTTATGATGAAGTCAAGTAGCTTCGAAAGAGATGAGTTTTCAGCTGTCGCTTGAAAATTGTCAGGGATTCAGCATTCCGGATAGGGGTGGGAAGATCGTTCCACCAGCCAAGAGTGGTGAACGAGAATGTTCTGGAAAGTGATTTTTGAGCCTCTCTGTGATGGTACCAAGAAGTGTCGCTCACTAGCGGATATCAGACTTCTGGAGGGGATGTAGATTAGTAGTAGTGAGTGGAAGTAGGCGGGTACTGAGCCTGTGGCTGTTCTATATGCAAGCATCAATGTCTTGAACTTGATTCGAGCCACAACCGGTAGCCAGTGCAAGGAGATAAAGAGAGGTGTAACATGGGCTCTTTTGGGCTCGTTGAAGACCAGTCGTGCCGCTGCATTCTGAATCATTTGTAGAGGTTTGATTGTGCTTGATGGAAGTCCAGCCAGAAGAGCATTGCAGTAGTCCAGCCTAGAAATGACAAGGGCCTGGACAAGAAGTTGTGCAGCATGCTCCGTTAGAAAGGGCCTGATCTTTCTGATGTTATGAAATGCAAACCTGCAAGATCGAGCGGTATTTGCAATGTGGTCTTTGAAGGTCAGATGGTCATCAAAGAATACACCAAGATTTCTGACCAAAGTTAATGGGGTAATTGTAGAAGAACCTAGCTGGATGGGAAAATCATACTGTAGAGTTGGAGTGGCAGGGAAGACAAGAAGCTCAGTCTTTGCCAGGTTGAGCTGAAAGTGATATTCTTTCATCCATGCCGAGATGTCCGCCAGGCAGCCTGAGATCCGTGCAGCTACCATTGGATCATCTGGTTGAAATGAAAGATAGAGCTGTGTGTCATCAGCATAGCAATGGTAGGAGAAGCCATGTGCCTGTATGATGGGACCCAGTGATGTCATGTATATGGAGAAGAGGAGGGGTCCAAGAACTGATCCCTGAGGAACACCAGTGACAAGTTGATGTGCTTTGGATACCTCCCCTCCCCAAGACACCTGAAAGACCTACCAGTGAGATAGGATTCAAACCAGTGAAGTGGAATCCCTGTGATGCCCATTGAAGAGAGGGCAGACAGGAGGATCTGATGATTGACAGTGTCAAAAGCAGCAGACCAACAAGCACAGACAAACACTTGAAAATGTCATTGTGAATATGTAAAAACAATATTTAAACTGAGCTGGATGTTGACATCACTGAATTCAATGATGAACTGTCTTTAACTGAAAAATTTGTGTTTACTATTGTCATTTTGCATTATTGACACTATTTTCCTAATTAATGCTGTTCAGGTGCTTTGACACAAATCTGTATTGTTAAAAGCGCTATATAAAGGGTGACTTGACTTGACTTGACTTGACATGTAGTCTCTAAAAAGGTGGAGTGTGCAAATAATGGGTCCGGCAGGTTAGACAGTTCATAACACTTTTCCCAGGTCTGCAAATTAGTACATTTCCAAACATAAGTTCAGGTTTTCAAATTCTATGTCCTCTCACTACAACTGTTAAATACCTCAGGATCAGGATCCCTGTCTTTGTGAAAAGTAGGAGCTTGAAGTGCATAAGGCTCTTTGATACCCTTCAGGCAAATTCAAATGGACTGGGAAGAGTCCCAATTACAGGATCTGGGATTGTTAAGGTCTCCTTTTTTATTAATTGGCAAGAGCTGGGCAGCAAAAAACGCTCGATATTCAAATCCATGCATGGACCAAACATATTTAACAAAGCAGGGTTTTAAACAAACCTGAGACGAAGAAACTGGATTTGCTTTGCTTACTTAAGGCAAATGTATTTATTATGCTATGCAGAGAAATATTTGGAATAAATTATCAATACTTTTTACATAAAATTACATAAAATTAGACTAAATTGCACGAAACTGCAGAGTGGGCTTCCAAACCCCAGGAGAGAGTGTTAGATCCAGGGGGTGAAGGCGGAGAAAAGGCGAGGCCCATCTCCAATCCCTCCGATAGATCCATTTGCGATCCACATGATCTCAATCGCCAACGTGCCTCAGCAACAGTGGGACCAGAACCGCAAGGACAACGAATATGGACACACTCCTCCAAGAGTGCCCAGCGGGAGCACACTCCCAAACAAACAAAACAACGATCATGCGTATCCCCACCAGTAATGTTTAACACGGGCAGGGAAGAACACACGGTCTAAAGTGCTGCCTGCTTTTTTTCTTTTTTTTTTTTTCGCTCTCGCCTATATTTTTTGTGATTGTGGCACAGAAAAACAACAGATATTTCAGACTGACACACACAGAGCACTTGCTGAAGACACAGAAGTTAACACTGTTGGTTTCAGATGCGCTTCCTGGTCTTGCCTGTGATGCCTAGCCATTCCATTGGACTGATTTCACATTTGATTCAGAGCATGGTCACAGAAGGCGTTCCCAAAGCATTCTCAGACGGCAGCTCGAGATCCCTTAAAGGGGAAACTGAATTTGTCAGTGATATAATAAAAACAATATTTTAATTTAAAAGCAACCTACTTAACCTCATCAACTCATTGCTACCTATATCTGTGTTTTATGAAAAATAATAAATGTGACATATCCAAGTTTACATTGCCATTCAAAAGTTTGGGATCGGATTTTTTTTAACCTGTTTTTCATATGTCTTTTATGCTTATCTTATATTTGATCAAATGGCAAGTAAAAAAAACACAACAAAAAAAACAGTAATATGGGAATTATATTCAATTGAAAATAATATAATTTTAGCAGCAATTACTATAATTCTTTTGCATAGATAGATTACCAACCTTAAAAAAAAGACAGTGGATTAGAAATGTTGAAACTGTTTTAGCGATTAAGGATACATTGATGAATTAGAAAGTTCAAATTTACTTGACCCCAAACTTTGAAAGTAGTGTAAATTCATATTATTTCTCCCCCTAAAGAGGTTTGAGTAATTTTACTTACAACAACAGCAAAATTTGGGTTCTTAAAATCTTTTTTTTAAAGCAGTTTTTTCTGTGATGAGAAAAAAAAAAGTCTTGTTAGTATGACCATCGTCCCCTGAAGGAGTGAACGGAGACGTCATGTCCCGTCGCCACTGCTGCTGTACCACCGCTGAGTGGCCGTGATGTCTCCGTTCCCTTTCAGTCGGTCACTACGAATCACATCGTGACCGACGAATTGGGATCCCTAACAAAGCGCCATGGATGCTGCCCCTTCCAGTGTCCTGTGCGAGCCGCCTGGGCCCCTTTTTTGGTGTAGGCCAGGGCTCGCAACAAGAAGAACAGTCACTGTTGTCATAGCACTACCCACACTCAGTGAAACTGGATAACACTGGGAAAATGTACCAGTTCCACTTGGGACAGGGACGTTGCAGAAGCTCCAACCTTCCTGAAGGAGGTTCGGAAAGTAGTTACTACACATATGAACATCTGTCAGGTTCATCTGGAAGATTAGAGTGATTTTAACCTCATGGAAAGGCAGAAGTCGGCAGGGAACACACGGCTTCTGAGTGCTTATTACGTGGAATTTAACATATGGGATCCGCTTTAGGTCTTAACATATGGAACCAGCCTCTCAGGTTCCAGGATTTTGTCACGCGATGTGAGGGCTGGCGTACAGACGTTCAGCCACGTCTGGCTGCCGAGGGGACTGAGGAGCTCGACAGGGCCTACAGTACAGATACTTTGGAGCAGTTTTAGCAAGCTGACACTAACCGGGGCCTCTCAGTGCCACTACCCGTTTGAGGTGAGAACACAGAAGGATACCTGCTCCAAACGAAGGCTATAGAATCTAGCGAACAAGTTGGGGGTCGCCCAGCCCGCAGCTCCACAAATATCTGTCAGCGAGGCGCCACAAGCCAACGCCCAGGATGATGCAACACTTCTAGTAGAGTGAGCTCGCAACCTGAACAGGCAGGGCGCACCCTGTGCCTGATAAGCCAGGGTGATGGAATCAGTTATCTATCCATTTTGTGGGCCATCTTGCTGAGGGAAGCAGTAATGCCCCTATGCTCTTCCAGGCCTCCGTAACAGACAAAGAGCTGGTTTGAGGTCCTGAAGCTTTGCGTTCGGTCTACATAGCATCTCAATTCTCGGACGGGACAAAGTAAAGCTAGGGCTGGGTATGACTCTCCGGGGGCAGCGCTTGCAGTTTCACTACCTGATCCCTGAAGGGGGTAGTAGGTGAGTTCGGAAAACCTTGGGCACGTAGCCGGGCCGGGGCCTCAGGATTACATGGGAGTCAGCCGGCCCAAACTCTAGGCACGATTTGTTGACCGAAAATGCGTGCAGGTCCCTTACCCTCTTGATGGAGGCCAGTGCAACCAGGAGCAGAGTTTTCATTGAAAGAAAATTTAGCTCGACTGACTGCAAAGGCTCAAAAGGGCCCTGCTATAGTGCTTTGAGCACTAGAAACAGGTCCCAACAGGGTATAGTGGGGGGCCGGGGAGGATTTAACCTTCCCACCCCCCCTAAGGAACCTGATGACCAGATCATGCTTACCTACCGACTTCCCTTCCACGGGGTCATGGTTAGCAGCAATCACAGCGACATTGACTTTAAGGGTGGAGGGAGACAGCCATCGCTCCAACCCATCTTGGAGGAAAGAAAGCACGACTCTGATCGGCATCTACGGGGGTCTTCCCGGCGGAAAGAGCACCAATCGACGAACAGGTTCCACTTCAAGGAGTAAGCGTGTCTCGTAGATGGTGCTCTCGCCGAAGTGATGGTGTCATCTACCTCTTGGGGTAGGCCACTCAGAGACTCCGCGTCTCGTCCAGGGACCGGACATGAAGTTTCTAGAGGTCTGGACGTGGGTGCCACAGGATGCCCTGTCTCTGAGTCAGTAGAACCTTCCTCAGAGAAATCTGCCAGGGAGGGGCTGTCACAAGAAGCATTAGTTCCAGGAACCAGGTCCGAGCGGGCCAATACGGCGCCCCACACAAAAGCAGGAACTGAAATCCTGGTCTCCATGACTTGCACAGAATCTGTGTGGGAAGGCCACGGGGGAAACGTATACTTGCGCGGACCCGTGGCCAGCTGTTTGTGCCAGTGCGTCGTCCCGGGTGTTCCCACGGGTAAGGGGTAGATGCACAACTGAGCAGTGAAAGTTCGCGAGAGGCAAAAGGTTACCTGAGCAGCTCCGAAAAAAACCTCAAATCAGCTGGACTGTCTGGGATGGAGTCTCCATTTAACGGGAGTGTCTTGTGGTGAAGCTAATCAGCCTGTACGGTTGAGCAGGAACGGAATGGGGAATGGCATGAAGTGACTCAGACCCTTCCAATCCAAAGGAGAGGGGGCGTGGCAGGCAGTTGCAACAATGCGACGGGATCGTGGGATGATGAGAGCAGACCACTTGTCGGGTGATGTTACCAACAGTCGCCGTGTTGTCGTTTCGGACCAGCACAGCTGCCTGAAGCGCCCTTGAGATGGTTCAAGGCAAGGTGCACCGCTGACAACTCTAGGTAATTGATATGCCAGTGCAGTTGGGGGGCTCGTCCACACCCCGACACTGCGTGCCCGTTATACGTGGCCCCCCAGCCAGTGGTTGAAACATCCGTGCAAACCACAGCATGCCTGGAGACCTGTTCTAGGGGCACTCCTGCCCAGAGGAACGCAAGGTCTGACCACAGGGTGAAGGTTTGTCGGCAGGCCGGTGTAACTTGGATATGTGTGCAGTGCCGCGTTGCCACGCCACATCGGGATCTCGGCTGAAGCCAGTGCGAAGCGGTCTCATATGAAGCAGCACCAGCGGTGTAACTGCCGCTGTAGCTGCCATATGCCCCAGGAGCCTTTGAAACTGTTTCAGTGGGACCGCCATGCTGCTTTTGAATGTATTCAAGCAGTTCAACACAGACTGAGCACGTTCCTGCGTGAGGAGTGCTGTCTGTTCTACCGAGTCCAACTCCATACCGAGAAATGAGATCATCTCCCAGGAGAGTTTGTTCTTTTCAGTCAGTCGTCGAGGTAGTTGGTAATGCGAACGCCCTGTTCTCTCAGGGGAACAAGGGCTGCCTCCGCAACTTACGTGAAGACACGAGGCGACAGGGACAGCCCGGAGGGCAGGACCTCGTACTGATATGCTCGGCCTTCGAATGCGAACCGCAGAAATGGACTGTGGCGTGGAAGGATCGACAGTACACTTCCTTCAGGTCGATCGCTGCAAACCAATCTCGGGGACGGCTGCACCCGCAGATGCGTTTCTGCGTCAACATCTTGAAAAGTAACCGGGGAAGAGCCCGGTTCAATACACGCAGGTCCAAGATGAAGTTTAGGACTCTGAAAAAACCCTGTTCATATCGGATGGAGGGAATGCTTTTCGCATCCTTCGCCAGTAGGACTGCGATCTCCGTACGCAAGACAGGAGCATCGACAGACGCACTTAAATGAAAGCGGATGCATGAACTGGGGGAATGGAAGCCGGGTGAAACTGAATCGCGTAGCTGAGGCTGATGGTCCGCAGAAGCCAATGAGACGGATTGGTAGCGCTAGCCAGGCACACAGAGACCGTGCAAGCGGGAGCGGGAGCAGCCGAACCACAACGTACCCGCCAGTGGGGCAGTGAGGTGGAACGCACAGGGACCGAAATCGTGTGGCTCGGTGAGCGGGATCTGAAGAGGGGTAATTGAGTGTGTGGTGCAACACGTCAACCTCAAACTGGTTGCGAAGCACTAGAGGAGCGATGATCCCACGAGGGTTGGTTCCCTGAGGTGTTTGCCACCACTGTAACCCTCAGACCGACCGTGCTACTGTCCGAAGTAGTCCACGCCTGGCTGCCACCAGGATGAACACTAGATCGCGGCAGAGGCAACGGAGCTCCGCTCCCCTGGAGGAAACGGAGCCTGGCCCGCAGCTCCGAGATGGTCATCTTCCCGCAATGGGAACATAACTCATCCGCGAACGCCTCCTCAGCGTGTTTAATGCTCAGACACGTGAGGCAGCGATCGTGACCTTCACCTGGTGCCAGGTAACGACCGCATCCAGAAACGTACGGGTGAAACGGCATCTTTAAAAAGACGATCCGTCATCTTTACAAAGACGCACCTGCTTATTGTACTCTTTTAGAGGAAATGGCTCTTTTAGGGAAATGCTCTTTTACGTGCTGAGACGCACAGGGGAAATGGCCACTTGCAGCACGACAGGGGTAGTGCAGCCTGAAGTGCGCAACCCACTAGACACTGGAACGACCACCGCTGAAGTGCCGTCCGCCAACATAAAAAGCTCCAGAGAGCGCGGTGGACTCGTCACACACGAAGCAGTTTGGTAGGAGCAGAACGATGTTGTAGCTTGGCTCGAAGCGAAAAGTTGGTATGCGTTGCACCGGCTGCCTTTTTATGCTCACGCTGTGATCAGCAGTAGCTGGATGCAATCATGGCATGCCAATGTGCATTGGCTCGTTTAGTTTACACTCTAAGTGGATTGGTCTCTATAAGCGAGATCCCAATTCGTCGGTCACAATGTGACTCGTAGTGACCGACTGAAAGGAAACATGATGCTCGAAGCATTATCATGGCCTATTGTACTAATTAACCTGACATACTGTAAGTGAGCATATGTGAAAACATTAAAAGAAACCTCACAATTTAAATGCCTTGATGTTTTATTCACTGACAGGGCATTTCCAGTTTGAGAAAATGAAATAGTAATAATCATATTTTTACACGCATAACCTCTCGCTGTAATACAGCTGTTCAGAAAGCCACCATTTCACACAGGCTGATAAGCAGAATGGTAGTGTGACAGGAAACAAACAGTCATTGGGCACATGGGAAATCACAGGCATGTCAGATATGCCTCATACCACATCCAGAAGAGAGTAAAATCATAAAGATGTGTGGAGTTAGGCCTTAATTCAGTATATGAGAGAACAGAGAGGCCAAATGACACGTGACCTACACATATTAAAAACTGCTGGTGCATTTAACAGTCATCTCTCACTGCGATAGATAAGAGATGTGGTATGATGTTCCAAGGAATGTGTGTTTTTGTGTAGTTTGCACACACACACACACACACACACCAGCCCACACACAACATATAAAACAGAAGTGACTGTAAGATTAGGTGGGTTTTAAAGACGTTTCTTCCAGATTTTATTCATCCCAGACATTTGGTTGGAATGATTTATGTATGTATGTTTGAATGTGTTTGTTATTGCCTTAGTGCAGTGTTTCCCAACCTTTTTTTAGTCGCGGCACCCTTTGGAAATTTTAACAAACTTGTGGCACCCTACAAAATTAATTTTGTCACAATATTTGAATTTCTAACTTCGATATGATCATTTGAAAAGTACAGATATTCGGTACAACATGGAAGAACTGCAGAATATAATGTCATACAGACATTTTTAATATTATTAAAAAAATTTGTCCATCAATGGTGGCAATCAGTAGGCTATTTTCTAATGAGGAGACCAATATATATGACAGATTTTAATGTAGGATTTTATACACATGTAAACATTATTTAATTACAATTATAACTAGCTATCTCACAAATTTTTGCTCACTCAGTGTTTTTTTAATTTTACAGTGGGGTAATTTTGGTGCAGTAGCACGAGATAGCTTGATTTCAAACTTTGAATTGAATAAAAATTAAGCAAGCAGTCAGTAATAAAATAAGAACAAATAAAGAAATTAATAATGATAGCACAAATAAAAACTAACGACAGGCCTTCGAATTAAATAAATAGCTTTTTAGTTTTCCAGGTAGGTCTAACAATAGGGTTAAGATATTAAACTTTTTTTATTTTACCAATTATCCAAATAATGTTTAACCCTAGAAAGCTATTATTATCAGAGGAAATGTGAGCATAACATAGCGGTTAGCAGATCAATGAATGAGAGGGCAGCGTTACCAGAGTTGCCCATATACCACACCATGTTACAACACAGTAGGGCTATTGCAGACAGAAACAATACTGTACTACATCGATGTTTCCTGTCGGCTCAATTTTTGAGTGGACTTTGCTGTTCCGATTCGCATGCACGGTATAAGAGTGGCGTGATTAGCAGAGCGCACATGCATTAGAGGGGAGATAGCAGTGTCCACCACGGAAGGGAATCCATGAGTCGGGACTAATTTCGGTGCATCTTCATTAGGCGACATCAGAATGGAATATATAATAGCGAAGTACCGAGGGCACCCCGGTTGGGAAAACACTGCTTAGGGTCTCAGTGTGTCGGAGCTCACAGGAAATCTGACAACCATATGTTGGCACATAAAAAACAATTAAAAAAAACATTGCAAACACATAAATACACACACATGCATGTACATGCACACACTCCTTAGAGATTAATTAAACAAACAGAGGTCTGTGGCACTTATAATTTAAGAGTACTTTCATCTCTACACTAATGATAATAATAGTGATTATGACTCTCGACTGTGGCTTCTCTTGATTTTTAATTACAGACTCTTTTTCCCACTTAAAGTCACAGTCATTTTTTCCACATTAATAAATAAATAAATGAATGAACAAATGAACAGACAAATTAATAAATAAAATCAGTTGTAGTTCTGGAAAATATGTTTTCAATTATTTAGACTCATGTATCACCAGTACACCGAGCTCTCTCACAACAGCCAGCCAGCCAGCCATCCCAGTCACTGGAATACTAATAACCTGCACCTGTTTCCCATCATCACCCTCATCAGAGCACTACATAAGCATGGACTACAGTTCACTCAATGTCTGGCCTCGTCAATGGACACAAACCTGTGCTTTCTCCAGCAATCTCGAATAACTCCATAAGTATTCCCTATTGTTATCTCCTCGTCTTGTCTGCTCCCTTGTGTTTTGTGCTGCTCTGATTCCCTGCAAAGACATCACTATTATTATTGTAAACCCATCATTAAACTGTTTTATCTAATCTGATACTCACCTGTCATTCTCCTTCATCTGAGAAATACAGTAAACACCTGGATTTCAGATTCATAACATCTTGTCTCCTGCGTCTGGTGCACTGTGACATAAGACCAGACCCACTCACCAATGAACCCTGCAGACACGGCACCACATTATGCCTTTCAGGAACTTGTTGACACTTTCTGAGGTACACTAACCTTCTCCGGAAACTACATTGCCACCAGCCACCACTCTCATGCAAGCCAGCTCTCCTTCACCACCTGTATACACAGCCAGTCCCATCGTCAATCCAGGGCCCTACTTTGGCTCAACAGAGGACCACAATGGCTTTCTTCTTCAATGCTCGCTCACCCCCACGATGGAGCCTTATCGCTTTCTCACTGAGTGAGCTAATATATCTTCCATTCTCTGTCTTCTCACATTAAGAGCCCTTTAAAGGGCTGAGTGAGCTAATGTATCTTCCATTCTCTGTCTTCTCACATTAAGAGCCCTTTAAAGGGCTGAAACCATATGGAATCAAGCTGGTCCTGCCACTCAAGTCACAACTTTCTGTCTCATTTCCATTCCAGGTTTTCAGCCTTCCTGTTTAAACAACTCTATCAGTTACATCAAGGGAAAAAAAAGCCTCATAGCCACAGGTGGGTGTAATGAGTCAGTGTTTTTGACAACATACCGCCAAGGATTTAAACCAGTGTTGCAGCTGCAGCTCACTGCCCATGACGACTCCATCAGGCTCAAGTGAATAATTCAACTGTCCATCCGAGTGACACACTGGATGAATAATTGCCTCAAAGATGCATCTTGTCTGCAGTTCTCCTATCTCCATCACCAGCCAGTTTATCTTGACTCTCCAGAACCAGTCCACAAACCCATGCAAATCGACACATGTTGCCTCTGACATGTGATATCAGTATGTCCTATCAAGACCCACAACATTTGGTGAGTTTCTTCACTTATTACAATCACCATGCTACACCTTTAACCACCCTGGTAACACTTAAGCACCTTTCACACTGCACGTTGATTCCGGAAAATTGCCGGAGTGCCTTCTGTGTGAACACTAACACATCCTGGGATTGTTCCCAGGAACGGTACCAGAATGGGGACCTAGTAACATTGCTGGGATCAGTCCCAGAACGAGCCCTGTGTGATCAAAAACCAGAACCAATGCAGTAAAAGGTGTGTCGTAGTGATGACGCACATTTTCGTGTTTTGAAAGGCAGATCAACGTTCACAACGAAAAAATATGTGCAAACTGTAATGAAGCAGAGATCAGGGAGCTCCTCACTATCAGTGCTGAAGCTGAGATCATTCGCCAGCTTAGTGGAATGGTACGTGTCACATTACACGTCACATGTCTTTACGGGATGTGTGTGAACGCACACACAGATTCCGGAAAATCACTGGCAGTGTGAATGAACCAAAATCAAACGATCCCGGGACAAATCACGGGACACATTATCCGTGATTTTCCAGAATCTCTGTGTGAAAGCGGCTTTACTGTCTCCAAAGCCTGCCTCTCTCTGTCTGCTCTCATAGATTCAGGTTCAGCCTGCAACTTCATCTCTGGTGCACTTTGCCACTACCTTCATCTCTGGTAAAAGCCCTGTGAATCCTTACACAAGATCCACTCAATAATAGGAACAATTTGGTTTGTGGTACTATTTGTTACTGTGTGGGCCCATTAAGACTGCAAGTGTGCTGTTTGCACATAAGAGACATCACTCTCCTGGTTCTGGAGAAGTCTACTGTGGCCTGAGCAGTCCCTCTAAACCAGAGTGTACCACGGGCAGGGCGCCCCCCCTTCTGCGAAAATATTACTAATCATATTTTTCCAACCACTGCCTTGATCAACAAAAAAATGGATATAATTTGAAAGCTTAGAATCTGAGCTTTACAATGCATGTAGCCGTCTTGGGGTGCCCATGGCACGATAAACATTTGCCAGTTGTATCCTGGTCTACCGGAGACATCCTGAAGTTTTCAACTTCTTTTTTATCACTCCCTTCATCCAAGTCTACTGTATTGTAAATTAACACCATATCCATTGAGTGCCCAGTCAGCTTCATGACTGACTTATCTCCCTCCGATGGTTGTACCTGCATCTTGGTCAGAGTAAAGTTTATTCTCCAAACAATGTCATCGTATTCCCCTCAAGACTACTCCCATGGAGAATGCAGATCTTTCACAAATATGGCCTCCCAGAAGATGTAGAATCTGATCATGGCCCTCAGTTTATCTCCTGGGTATGGAAAGCCACTTCTTGCTCCATCACCACCAGAACTAATGGAACTGCTTCCTCGCATGGGCTGAGTACACACATAACTCCCTCTGCCAACCAGCTATGGGCCTAACACCTTTTTTAATGCATACTTGGCTTCCAACCTCCACTATTTCTCTCATCAGGGGAGCCCTCTAATGTTAAAGTGGTTGATCACTGGTTCTGCATGAGTGAGAGGGTCTGGGATGCTGCAAACTACTACCTGCTGCACAGTGCTGGCAAGGTTACTTTGGAAATGTAATAGGTTACAGATTACAAGTTGCCCTACTTAAATTGTAATAAGTAGTGTAACTTTTCAATTACTTTGTTAAAGTAATGTAACTGATTACATTTAATTACTTTTTGATTACTTTTCTAAATTTCTAATGTTTTATACTGTTAATCATTTTCAAACATAAACCAGGCAGGGTTAACCTTACAGTAGTACTCAACAGTCAACACTGGTTCCTGTCAGACTTTTTCGAAATCCTTCATCACTTGAATTGAGATTATATTTTAATTTGAAAGGATACATTGGATGCAAAATTCACTTTTACATGGTGTTTGCATAAATGTATCTTAGCAGAGTGTGGACACAACCACCCTACAATGATAAACATCCATTCACTGTTTTTTTTAATCCCCCCAAAACCTAAACAGTCTCGCCATCTTGATTTTCTTTTTTTTATTATTATTAAATTATTATTAGTTTATTATGCAAGTAAAGCATGTGACAAATGTTACATGTGCCAATACAGAACTCCAGGGCCAACATATACCTAAAAGTAAGAAACACAGGGAAGTAAAGAAAGTGGGGTTACACTTTATTTGAAGGGGTGTGCATAAGACTGACATTGACACCTTCATAATCATGACAGGACACATGTCATGAATATGAAGGAGGTATTATGCATGTTTATGACAACTGTCATAAAGTGTCATTCGCTCAGTTATGTAATCTTTAATGCAAAGATGACATTGTTTGACCCAACCCTACCCCTACCCCTACCCCTACCCTTACCCCTAACCATAGCCCATAACAAAAGACATCTCAAACAATGTCATCTTTGCATTAAAAATTACATAACTGAGCGAATGACAATTAATGACAGTTGTCATAAACATTCATAAAAAACCTTCATATTCATGACTGTGTCATCTTTTCAGGATTATGTAGGTGTCATGTCTGATAATAAGGTGTCATGTCAGTTTATGCACACCCCTTCAAGTAATGTGGAACCGAAAGTGGCAATATTACATTTCATGGCAAATATCGACTCACTTGGACAAAACAAAACATATATATTGATAATGCCAACACATTACAGTCTATTCTGATTAGCTCTGTATTTGCATTCATGGTCGTGAGGGTGTAGTGTGTGTTGTGTGAGAGCAGAGCTTATTAACATTTAATGGGACATGCCCCAAAACAAGCCGCTGTGAACAGAGCAAGGTAAAAAGGGTGTTGTTTTACATGACCACTGAGGAATTTTCATGAAAACCCTAAAGAATCATGCCAACTTGTGGAAGATGGGCATCCAATGTCCCCTTTGAAGCACAACCACCACAAAATCATACTGACTTCAAGATCATTCTGAGGTTAAATACATATTTAAAATCATAATAGCTATGATACTGTTTTTTAAATCAAATCTTTGCAAAGCTATGACAAGAAACACTGTCTGGAATCTAACAATGCCTTGGAAAAAACAGTTAATCTTAAAAAAATGAAGCATAGCTATATATAAACGCATAAATGAAAAAAACGAGTTATCGATTAAGCATGTTCTAAACTCCTGAAACATTGGTGTTTCATATTTTAGAGCAGTCACTGCAATTCATAAAAGACATCAATTAAATCTGAATGTGGGAGTGTGTGTGAACAAATCAGATGTAACCCCCTTTGTAATCCTTAACGTTTTCATAAATAACTAATTTAATTACACATTTTTTTCTCAGTAACTGTAACTGATTACAGTTGCTTTTATTTTGTAATCAAATTACGTAATTCCGTTACATGTAACTAGTTACTTCCCAACACTGCTGCAGGCAGAGCACCGTCAGAAGAGCCCAGCCAATGTCAGGAGATGGAGCCACCATTTTGAAATAACATGACCAGCTTAAATTTCACATAAGAACCGATTTTAACATGAGTGAATATTATATTCATTGATGCATTCATGTCCTCCGGGGAAGTTTGTATTTATGAGTTTGGAAGTCATATTTCAACATCATATGTGTTCAAGTCACTTCGGCTGGAGCAAGATGGTGATGTGCCATTGATACAAAAAAAAAAAAAACATCTACTTCAACAAAATGAAGACCGTCTGTCAGGTGTATTAAAGCTTTTTAAAATGTTTTTATTAAACTTTTGAAAATACTGTGTATTGAATCATTACATATTCTATTGTAAATGTACCATGCTATAGTATTTTGTACATGCAACTTAGCTAGTTTTATTGTAAATAGAATTTTTTTTTATCTCAGTACAGATGCTGCATCTTTTCCATCCATTTTTTTTCTCACTGACACGCCCAGAATTCCGAAACATTGGGCTTCAAGAAAGTTCCACTACAAGTTTTCCACTCGTAATTATGACTGTGATGGCATTCATATGTGTTCAACTCGTAAATACAGTGTTTCTGACATGACTTGAAAACACCATATGTGTTTTTGTGCATTACATCATGAGATTGCACACTGTCTAGTGCAAACAGCATTTGAAATGGGAAATTATTATTATTATTGTTTTCTGATAAGATGTTTCTTTCTTCTTGTTAACTAACACCCATGCACACATAATTGCATACATTTCACATTAAATGTTTGTAAAATCCCAACAACATTGACAGAAAGAAAGAGAGCTCACTTACCATAAAGGATCTGGTTTCCACAGTATTGACTTAAATAGGGAACAGAGACACAACAGAGGTTATAGGAAGCTCTGAGCCTACGACAGGCCACATTCTGTGCTGCAGTCATTATGGTGTCAGACTTCACTATAACACAGCCAAACATAATGGACATCCAACTGAGTGTTCATTCAAGGTCAAGTTATATGGGGCATGTAGTTTCTGCTATCAGTGTAACGGAACACATTCAATGCTCAGAAAACTTGGAAAACAACAGCATATATAGATTTTTTCTGCCATTTTTCACGGAGAGAAAACATTGTCTCTTCACTGACTATGTTGTTGCATTTGGACATTCAGAATTGTAAAAAATACACACAATAAATATTTAAAATGGTCTGTGTTTATATTTGTTCTGATTTTTATAGTTTAAAACATTATATTTGTTATGTTGAGATTGAATTTTTTTTAATAACTGGAATATTGAAAGTCTGGTTCTAGGACAAGGGTTAAAAAATAATATATACATAAAAGGTATTTAATAATAATAATGATGATGATGATGAGGATGAAGCCATGGTAAAATAAAACTTCACTTTTATTAGCTATTTTTGTAATTACTTTTAACCAACTACTGGTCTCATGGTAATTTCTGTGGATGTATGAATCCAGTTTCAAGTGTAGTTTATCACATTAACTACTAACAACCAGAAAGTAGACAATTATCTATTTTCTTCTGTGTGCATGTCCATTGGTTTTATATTTTATTTTAAGCAATTACATTCATACATTTGAATTGTGGATTAACTGTTCAAGTAATTTTAGTATCCCTGCCAATCTGTTGTGCCACTTAAAAAATATTTTATTATACATATCTATAGGAAGTATACTGTAACAGTTCAGCACTTCACTAACAGATTCAACACTTACACCCACATATTAACAAATGCTCTACATATTCCCATGCACTATAACAGATTTGCTTGTATCTTTTCTGCTAGCTATACGCAAGAAAAAAATGTAGTCTTCCATGTGAAACTGAACTGCTTAATAACACAACCTTCACCCTCTGATACCTCAAGCCAGATTACTTTTGCGTAGAGCTCAGTGATGGCTTCATTTAAATACAAAGTCATTCGACTGCATATTGTGACAATGCACAAAAGAGCAGCTCTGGCCTGGCAAACTGTAAAACACGATAGACAAAAGGTTTGACAAGCCTCTGGAGCAGCACAGGAGTATTGGGTAATTGGTCTCTGTTGCTTTCGCCTCAGCCCAATTATGTCCTCATGCTCTCACAGGTATGCAAACACACACACACACACACACATACTCTTTCCTACCAGTCATCTAAATTGAGGCTTCAGAACCTGCCATGCACATGAGATTTCCAATGGTTTGGATGGTGGTCAGTCACTCAAGGTCTAACAGACACTCTTGTACTGAACAGAAACATAGACATACTGCAATAGAAGTGAATCTCAATAATATTAATGACAAAAATACTAAACGTCTTAATGTGGTTTGCCTTTAAATTATTGATTTATTTGTGTTTGTTTTTACACATAAAAGGAGAAATTTGGAAGAATGTACCTCTCATTATTATAATAAATAATAATATATCAAAAAGGACATTTAGGAATGCGTGCCTGAGATATATATATAGAGTATAGATATCTATATAGATATATATATGTCTTTAAATATGAAAACGTACTTACAGGTGCATCTCAATGAATTAGAAGGTCGTGGAAAAGTTCATTTATTTCTAATTTAATTCAACTCAAATTGTGAAACTCTATTAAATAAATTCAACACCAGACTGAAGTAGTTTAAGTCTTTGATTATTTTAATTGTGATGATTTTGGCTAACATTTAAAAAAAACACCAATTCACTATCTCAACAAAATAGAATACTTCACAAGACCAATAAAAAAAAAAACATTTTTATTGAATTGTTGGCCTTCTAGAAAGTATGTTAATTTACTGTAAATGTACTCAATACTTCGAAGGGGCTCCTTTTGCTTTAATTACTGCATCAATTCAGCGTTGTGGCATGGAGGTGATCAGTTGTGGCCACTGTGATCCGGTGGTGTGGAAGCCCAGTTCTTTGACAGTGGCCTTCAGCTCATCTGCATTTTTTGGTCTCCTCATTTTCCTCTTGACAATACCCCAAAGATTATCTATGGGGTTCAGGTCTGGTAAGTTTGCTGGCCAGTCAAGCACACCAACACCATGGTCATTAACCAACTTTTGGTGCTTTTGGCAGTGAGGGCAGGTGCCAAATCCTGCTGGAAAAAATCCAGCATCTTCAAAGAGCTGGTCAGCAGAAGGAAGCATGAAGTGCTCCAATTTCTTGGTAAACGGGTGCAGTGACGTTGGTTTTCAAAAAACACAATGGACCAACACCAGCAGATGACATTGCACCCCAAATCATCACAGACTGTGGAAACTTAACACTGGACTTCAAGCAACTTGGGCTATGAGCTTCTCCACCCTTCCTCCAGACTCTAGGACCGTGGTTTCCAAATGAAATACAAAACTTGCTCTCATCTGAAAAGAGACTTTGGGCCACTGGGCAACAGTCTAGTTCTTCTCCTTAGCCCAGGTAAGAAGCCACTGATGTTGTCTGTGGTTCAGGAGTGGCTTAACAAGAGGAATACGACAACTGTAGCCAAATTCCTTGACACGTCTGTGTGTGGTGGCTCTTGATGTCTTGACCCAGCCTCAGTCCATTCCTTGTGAAGTTCACTCAAATTCTTGAATCGATTTTGCTTAAATCCTCATAAGGCTGCGGTTCTCTCGGTTGGTTGCACATCTTTTTCTTTCACACTTTTTCCTTCCACTCAACCTTCTGTTAACATGCTTGGCTACAGCACTCTGTGAACAGCCAGCTTCTTTGGCAATAAATGTCTGTGGCTTACCCTCCTTGTGAAGAGTGTCAATGACTGTCTTCTGGACATCTGTCAGATCAACAGTCTTCCCCATGATTGTGTAGCCTAGTGAACCAAACTGAGAGACCATTTTGAAGGCTCAGGAAACCTTTGCAGGTGTTTTGAGTTGATTAGCTGATTGACATGTCACCATATTCTAATTTGTTGAGATAGTGAATTGGTGGGTTTTTGTTAAATGTGAGCCAAAATCATCACAATTAAAAGAACCAAAGACTATATATATATTAGGGCTGGTAATTTAATACGTTAATTAGATTAATTAATTACAGTGAAAAATAACATGTTAAAATTATTAATGCATTTAACGCACTTGCCCCGCCCCAAACCCACGTGGGTCATCTGACATTTCATACAGTTGGTTGATCACAAATATGATGCAGGGCAACGACTCACTGCATGATGGAGCCTAGAGAACATAGTTAGAATGTCCCTAAAATTCAAGATATGGGGCAAAAATGCCCCTGTTTGAATTTTTGTCTCATATTTACATCATATAGTAAAGCAATATCACACAAGCAACTAGGCTAAGTGCAATATCGCTTTTGATTATTTTTGAGTGCAAATGTGATACTGCTCTTATACAACAGTTCATAAATTAAGAAGTTATTAGTGTGTTATTTTAGGCACAATGTTGTCCGTTTTGCTCAATTTTGCCAACGAAAATATAAAGACAAACCAGAACGGTTCGTCTCCGAGCAACACACAGCGGGCTTACATCCTTAAAGGGATAGTTCACTCAAAAATGAAAATCAGCCCATTATTTTCTCACCCTCAAGCCATCCTAGATGTAATTGACTTTCTTCTTTCAGACGAATCCAATTTGAGTTATATTAAAAATTGTCCTGTCCTGGTCCCTCCAAGCCTTTCAATGGGGGTAAGCGGGTGTTGGTTGTCAAAAGTTCAGAAGACATTAAATAAAGTGCGCATCCATAATAAACTGTCCCTCACACGGCTCCGGGGGGTGAACAAAAGCCTCCTGTAGCGAATCCATGCATTTTTGTAAGATAAATATCCATATTTCAAACGTAATAAACACTTTTTTCTCACTTCCGCTGACTGTCATATGTGGAAGCCGTTCCGGCAGATGACATAAGATGTTGTGTGATAAGTGACGAATGCAGAGACAAAACAAAACGCCGTTCATGAATTAGAAGCACAAAACGAGGATTTGTAAAGAAAAATGTCAGAGGATATCGATATAAGTCAAGAGGAGAGTGGTCTTCCTTTGCTCCTGCATTTCTCAGAGGCGCGTGCGACGCATACGTCTTCCGCATACCATAGTCAGCGGAAGTGAGAAAAAAGTTTTTATTATGTTTGAAATATGGATATTTATATTACAAAAACGCATGGATTCACTACAGGAGGCCTTTATTCACCCCCCAGAGCCGTGTGAGGGATGTTTTATTACGGATGCGGGCACTTTATTTCACGTCTTCTGAACTGTTGACAACCAACACCCACTTACCCCCATTGAAAGGCTTGGAGGGGCCAGGACAATTTTTAATATAACTCTGATTGGATTCGTCTGAAAGAAAAAAATAAATCACATACACCTAGGATGTTTTGAGGGTGAGTAAAACACAGGCTAATTTTCATTTTTGGGTGAACTAACCATTTAATGCATGTTTTGAACGAATTGGGTGAACCATTTGGCACGTTGTACCACTGGCCATAGGCGCGTTGGATTTGAAGCAGCTGCAAAGACCGATCGGTGTATGACAAAGTACCGCGAGAGCGATTCAAAAGTATAAGGAGCCGTCTGCTCTCTAATCATTCTCGCGGTACTTTGATGTCACACACCGATCAATCTGATGGTGATGATCCGCTTCAAGTCGAACAAGCCTAATGATTCAATAGACCATTTGCTTCACTCCTGAATGAATCCGCCATTTTAACGAATCAAATTAATGAATAAATGACTCAATGACTTAATCATTAAGACATTTACCACCACCTACTGGCAGTTTTAGTTTATTATTTAGAGTATAATTTCATTAAAGAAATAATTTAATATTTCCATAGTAATAATAATAAAATTAATGAAGTAATTTTAAAGGAATAGTTCACTCAAAAATGAAATTTTTTGTCATCATTTACTCACCCTCATGGTCCAAAAGAGTATATATAAGAAATGTTATCAAACAAAATATTTCTTGCTGAAACTACTTTTTGTAATGTCTGTTTTAGATGCTTTACACAACAATGACTTTAAATTATCTTTTGGGAGCAATTTCTCAGCCAAATTTCTTGTGCGATTAATTAATTAATCGCCACATCATGTAATTAATTAGATTTTAAAAATGTAATCACTTACTAGCCGAATATATATATATATAGATTATATATATATATATCTAGATAGATATATATATATATATATATATATATATTTATAGATAATAAAATATATATATATAAGTCAATCATGTGATATCCACAAAAATATGATGCAAATATTTTAAATTGTAGTAATATTTTACAATATTATGTTTATGTATGTATTATGTATTTATTATGTATTTAAAACAAGTTAAAATGCAGGCTTGCGTGAGCATGAGGAGAGGTCAAAAACATTTTAAACCGACCCCCACACTTTTGAACGGTACCTTTTCAAAGCCAAGAAGTTTTTTATCAAAACTAATTGTACTGCTTGAATAAAGAAATATGAACAATTTAAGTATTTATTCAACCAATTCATTAAAAATATATATATTGTTACTTGAATATGTGAAAAAAAAAAACTTATGAACGATTGTCAAGACATTTACTCTTTATGCTAATTTTATATTGATTATTTTGACTTAATATTTTATCTGTTGCTGACACAGATCGATGGCAAGAAGTCATGAGACTGAGAGCTTCATTCATTGTATTTGAATGGATAGGAGTGATTCAAAGAAATAAAGGAATACAGGTTTGATCTTTTAAACAACACAAAGGTGATTAAATGATGACAGTTCTGCATGAACTATTCATGATATTCCACCCCAAACAACATACTGTATGCTCTTTCATGCATTTGACCTGTTTCTCATGACTGCATTATTGAATGAATATCTCATATTGTAACAAGGAAGGACTTATTTTATGATCACACTGAATTCCCAGTATCAGCAGTATCACTGTACTGCTTGCTACTGCAGATTAGCTCTTAACAAGCACAGCTTAAGCTGCCGTAATCACTATGCCTCTTCTCAGACGCATGTGCATCAAAGCAGAAATGCAACAGCATCACCACCCACCTAATGGCCTCCACCCATCATTTTATAACGGCGCAAGTCATCAGTGAAGCTATAACATTAATTGACTTGAGCTCCATTTACTCATGAAGCTCAATTAATTTATGCCATGTCATGCTACATGCCGTGCCGTGGATCAATGGATTTTAGCCTTTGTTCTCTAGATTTGATTGATCATGTTTGCATTGACTGTGGATATGCTCTCCATCAGCGCTCTGAGGATGGTCGTATATGGAGGGGAGACTCATGGGATTGGATGTGGGTAATGTTGTTTAATTAAATGGACTATGAGAAGAGTGACATTTTGTTGATAAAATTGCATGGAGAAAAGGTATGATGATTGTGACGTACCATGAATCATCAAGTGTTTTAGTATACTATAAATGATAAAATATAATCATTTTAATAATAATTTAATTCAGTTGAATTTTTAACCTAATATGGTATTTCCTTTCCTTTCTTCTAGTTTTTATTTGCTGACTTTTACTCAAAGATCGCCCATCTCTTCTTTCTTTAATTTCCATCATTTTGCACTCAAAAGATCCAATTTTAATGAATCTGGACACATACCCACAATACTGTTGAGGCAACAACCACAGAAATAAACATGTCTGTCATTAATAAACAGCTAAATCAGAGAACTGAAGTGCACTGAAAAGGATGCAAAAAGTGACAGGGTGCCTTGCAATGAGGGATATGCAACTCCTTTAAAGTCCCTCCAATACACATTAATTTGCATGTGCAAAAAAAGGTTTTGATCATTAAACCACACAGATTTATTTGGGAAAGTAATTTGGAACTGAAGTCTACATTATTTAATGCATAATGCAATTAGTTCAAGAGATTCTTTTTCTGATCTTATCTGGTGAGATTTTATAATGCTTTAAAAATAGGATGAATTTAGTTTCAGAAAGTGAACAATGTTTAAAAGGTGTTGTCTTACTCTAATCAATCAAGAGGCAGTTATTGCTAACTTTTTTATACCAACGACAAGGTCAAGACTTTAAAGTCATGTTTCATTCATTGTTTTGCTATTTAAATTTAGCAGAAAATCCTGTAATAGGCTGTTTAATAGCAGGTTCTATTTAACTTACTCCATATAGTATACCTAATTCTGGGGCATGTTGTCACGAAAGGTCAGTGTGTGGAAATGTTCAGTATCTGTAAAGTAAAAGTTATAAAACAAAGTGCCTATACAACTGATTTAATAAAAAAAAATATGTCCACTGGTCCACTGACAACAAGTGCTGGTTTCACCTATATATTTCATGAACAATTTTCCAGAGACATTTTAACAATTTTAAGCCCACTATTTTACTAGACTATTTGCTTGAAAGTGGTCTGTGTTAATATTCTCGAGTTTTGGTATCTGAAAGCATACAGTGATCTCCCATCTTTTGTAAACAGGATTCTAATTAAATATGATTAATACATTACCATATTAATGTAATCTGCAAATTAAAACTCTTTAGCCTTGGTAGGGAGGGAAACCAATGTACATACAGAGAGTGAGATAATAAGTGATGCATGTGGTTCTATTTTGCATGTGGATTTCAGCCCACTCTTCCTCTTATGAACTTATGGACATAAGAAAAAAGACACATTGGTATTCTTAACACATAATCAGTGTATGTGAGGTAGAGATTTGTATTCCTTACTGCACATGCATTTGCTTTAAAAGCATCTCCACAATATTACCACTCTCTTGCTTAATATGCCACTGATAAATTCTGTCTTTCCTCTTCAATACGCTGTCTGTTCCATCGATTTTTCATTTAGGAGATCAACCCAGTACCTCTGCACACTCGTCCTGCACCGCATCATAGAAAAAATTGGCCCGGAGGCTGTGGAGAGAAAGATGGATGGAGAGAGAAAGAAAGAAAGTGAGTTTAATGATGTTTTCACCCACTGTGTACATTTAGCTGAGGACATTCTTATCCCTATGAACAACCCTCCATCTATCCTCCATGATTGTCATTGTCATTGGCTCTTGCTCTGCCCAGCACTCTCTCACCATTAAGGGCTAGAGATACACCATCATACCTGTGAGTCTTTCTATGAGATCTTCCTCTTCACCATGTTATCAACTGGTGGAATCTGTGTGAAGGAACAAACCATCCATATTTACTGCATGAGATGATTAGAATAATCCAGTTTCTCCATGTTTATTATGTTGGCTTGAGAATACCAACATACGGATGTTGGTATTGTCTTCTGAGAGTAACATTTCTGACTCTAAATCCTACTATCTTTCTAGTTACATCTACCACACTCAGCACTTTGGATTGGTCTGATGCATGTTGCTACACACCTTTTGTCACGGTTACAAAAGGAGGATTCAATAGCGAATAGGAAAAGTCCCAACCAGACAAAAGGCAAGAGTCAAATAAAGCATGTGCAGGATATAGTCACTCTTGGTAGCGTAGTGACACAAATGGCACCCGTGGATATCCCGGGAACATACGATCCTTGGGCAGATACTGGAACCGAAATCCAATGAGACGAAGGACAGGAACAGGGAACTTGAACACAGCGGGAACACCAAACAATCTGACAACACAGGACGGATAGCACAGGTGTTAAATAGCTGAGCTGATGAGCTACAGCTGGCGCTGATCAACCAGTCAGCAGCAATCACCGACACACCCACTCACACACACATACATACATAACCACAGAGCGGATTGAGTCCTGAACCCTAAACCGTGACATACCTAACCCCCCCCCCCCCCAGGAGCGCCCCCTGGGGCCCCTGAGATTTATTAAAAAGAAAACTGAAATATCACATGTCTTAAGTATTCATACCCTTTGCTCAGTATTTAGTAGAAGCACCCGTTTGATCTAATACAGCCATGAGTCTTTTTGGTAAAGATGCAATAAGTTTTTCACACCTGGATTTGGTGATCCTCTGCCTTTCCTCCTTGCAGATCATCTCCAGTTCTTTCAGGTTGGATGGTAAACGTTGGTGGGCAGCCATTTTTAGGTATCTCCAGAGATGCTCAATTGGGTTTAAAACAGGGCTCTGGCTGGGCCATTCAAGAAAAAAGTCACAGAGTTGTTGTGAAGCCACTACTTCATTATTTTAGCTGTGTGCTTAGAGTCATTGTCTTGTTGGAAGGCAAACCTTCAGCCCAGTCTGAGGTCCTAAGCACTCTGGAAAAGGTTTTTGTCCAGGATATCCCTGTACAAATTCATCTTTCCCTCGATTGCAACCAATCCTCCTGTCCCTGCAGCTGAAAAACACCCCCACATCATGATGCTGCCACCACCATGTTTCACTGTTGGGACTGTATTGGACAGGTAATGAGTGCCTGGTTTTCTCCATACATACCGTTTAGAATTAAGGCCAAAAAGTTATATATTGGCCTCATCAGACCAGAGAATCTTATTTCCCACCATCCTGGAGTCCTTCAGGTGTTTATTAGCAAACTCCATGCAGGCTTTCATATGTCTTGCACTGAGGAGAGGCTTCCATCAGGCCACTCTGCCATAAAGCCCCAACTAGTGGAGGGCTGCAGTGATGGTTAACTTTCTACAACTTTCTCCCATCTCCCCGACTGCATCTCTGGAGCTCAGCCAAAGCGATCTTTGGGTTCTTCTTTACCTCTCAAACCAAGGCTCTTCTCCCCCGATAGCTCAGTTTGGCCGGCATGGCCCAGCTCTATGAGGGTTCTGGTACGTCCCAAACTTCTTCCATAAGGATTAGGGAGGCCCGTGCTCTTAGGAACCTTAAGTGCAACAGAATTTTTTTGTAACCTTGCCAGATCTGTGCCTTGCCACAATTCTTCCTCTGAGCTCTTCAGGCAGTTCCTTTGACCTCATGGTTCTCATTTGCTCTGACATGCACTGTGAGCTTTAAGGTCTTATATAGACAGGTGTGTGGCTTTTCCTAAGTCCAATCAGTATAATCAAACACAGCTGGACTCAAATGAAGGTGCAGAACCATCTCAAGGATGATCAGAAAAATGGACAGCACCTGAGTTAAATATAATAGTGTCACAGCAAAGGGTCTGAATACTTAGGACCATTTGATATTTCGTTTTTTTTTTTTTTTTTTTTTTAATAAATCTGCAAAAATGTCCACAATTCTGTGTTTTTCTGTCAACATGGGGTGCTGTGTGTACATTAAGGAGGAAAAAAAAAAAACTTAAATGATATTAGCAAATGGCTGCAATATAAAAAAAAGAGTGAAAAATTTAAGGGGGTATACTGAATAATTTCCGTACCCTGTATATGAATTGATCGACCATGTCTCTCAGCACGTCATTAACGAGTGCTTGGAAAACCGCGGGAGTGTTGGAAAGGCCAAAGGGAAGAACAATATATTCAAAGTGCCCCCTGGGGGTATTAAACGCGGTTTTCCTCTCATCCCCCTCCCTTATGCGGACCAAATGATACGCGTTACGCAAATCCAGTTTGGTGAAGATGGATGCTCCCTGCAACCGCTTGAAGCCTGAAGACCTCAATGGCAAAGGATACGTATTCTTTACCGTGATGTTGTTCAGCCCCCGGTAATCAATGCATGGTCGCAGAGAATCGTCCTTCTTGGCCACGAAAAAGAATCCTGCCCCAGCGGGAGAAGAGGAGGGCCGGATGAGCCCAGCTGCTAGAGAATCAGAAATGTCCATGGCCTCCCTTTCTGGAGCAGAAAGCGAGTATAACCTGCCCTTAGGCAGAGACATACCTGGTACTAAATCTATAGCACAGTCATAGGGACGATGGAGGAAGAGAAGCAGCCCGGGACTTACTGAACACTTCCTTCAGGTCGAGGTACTCCTTAGACAGGTTCACCGGCTCATTCTGCAACAAAGAAGAATACACAGACGAACAAGCAGACATAAGACAAGAAGCATAACATTGATCACTCCACGCCGAGATGAAACTCATGGGTGAGGGGAAAAATGGGGATCTGAAGGTGTTGTGCTAAGTTGTAATCCATAAAGTTACCTTCAGCTCCGGAATCCAGCAGGGCCTGGCAGTTGTGGATTCCGGCTGCCCATTGCAGTCTTACCGGGAGGAGAGTTGAGGACGAGGATTTTCCCAGGGACAATCCACCCGATAGTAGCCTCAGCTCTGCCGGGCTTGGCCTTTTACCTGACAGTCAGCCAGGAAGTGACCCGCAGGGCTGCAATACAAACAAAGTCCCCTTGCTCTCCGATGGTCTCTCTCCTCCCGGGAAAGCCGAGCTCTTCTCACCTGCATGGGTTCATAATCAGATGTGTGACTGACCGTATTACAGGAACTGATAGTGGGATACTCTGGAAGTTCCGACGCCAGCTGGCGGCGTCCTCGCTGATCGCGTTGATGTAGACGTGCATCTACCCGAAGAGCTAATTTGATGAGTCCATCAAGATCAGTGGGTAATTCCATCGTAAAAATTTCCTTCTGAATCCGGTCAGCCAACCCATGCAGGAACATGTCCCACTGCACCTCCTCGTTCCACTTGCACTCAGCTGCCAGTGTCCAGAACTCAATGGAATAATCTGAGACGGGTCTGTTCTCCTGCCGTAGATCGGCTAACATGCGTGCCGCCTCGCGACCCGCTACAGCGCGATCAAACACCCGTCTCATCTCCTCTGAGAGTTTGTGGAATGAAGAGCAGCAAGGATGTTGGTTCTCCCACACTGCCGTTCCCCACAGAGCTGCCCGTCCCGACAGCAATGTCAATACTAAAGCCACTTTGGACTGTTCGGTAGAAAAAGTCAAAGGTTGCAGAGAAAAGAACATGGAGCATTTAGTTAAAAATGCTCTACAAAGATTGGGCTCACAAGCATACGCTTCTGGTGTGGGTAGACGCGGCTCGCGTCGATGTTCGGTGCTTCTAGGAGTGAGAAGAACTGGCGGCGGGGGTGGCACAGTGGGCGATCTCAGTTGTTGGAATTGGGTAGTGAGCTCGGACACCTGCGCTACCAAGGCTTGCACAGCTCGACCCGTAGCTAACATCTGTTCCTCCTGATGATCCATACGTGCGTTGTTGTTGGACAAAAAGTCCCGTAGATCAGAGGCATTCGCTGAATCCATAGGTAGGTCAGATCGTTCTGTCACGGGTACAAAAGGAGGATTCAATAGCGAATGTGAAATATAACAATTTATTTGGAAGGGTCCAAACAAGACAAAAGGCAAGAGTCAAATAAAGTATGTGCAGGATATAGTCACTCTTGGTAGCGTAGGGATGCAAATGGGCACCCGTGGATATCCCGGGAACATACGATCCTTGGGCAGATACTGGAACCAAAATCCAATGAGACGAAGGACAGGAACAGGGAAATTTAACACAGCGGGAACAGCAAACAATCTGACAACACAGGATGGATAGCACAGGTGTTAAATAGCTGAGCTGATGAGCTACAGCTGGCGCTGATCAACCAGTCAGCAGCAATCACCGACACAAACACATACATACACACAGAGCGAGAATGAGTCAGTAAACCCATAAACCGTGACACATTTCTAACTGATCCGCCTAACAATGCCTAGATGTTTGAACATGCTAGCAACATAAAGAATAAATTACCATAAAATATTCTGATTTCAACTTTTTAAAACACAATAAAGCATACTATATCATATGGATTTCTACATGAATCTAATGCCTCTAAATTATCAACAAGATTAAAACAAAAACTTCTACATGCCATCTGACCACTGATTAATAGTTCATACTTCTTACTATAACTGTAAAAATGCCCACCTTCAGGTTTTTGTTCTGTGAAAGCTTTGTTTTTTTTCCCATAAAGTAAATATAACAACAACCTTCATATTGTTATTAATATTACATGACAAACATTTTCTAGACTAAAGCAATCTGATTACCGATACTTTGTTTTCTTCCAAAAACATGCATTTGTTCATTTCTGAATTACTGTATTGCATTGCAGTATATGTTTTGAAACTACAGATCTGATCATAAAACTAAGTTTTTAAATATCATCCTACTAAGACATGTTATTGGGAGATATAGCGTGACATCTGATATTTATATCATTTACTGTAAATAGTCTGCTATACTGTTATAAAGATATAATTGATTAAGATTTTACAAGTTATAAGAATTTCATCTTTCTTTCGGCCATATAAATAGTTTTATGCCTCTGAATAAAATTTTCTTTTTTTTCCCTCAGGTGTGAGATCAATATTCTCACTATATCATATATCAGCACAGTATATAGACCACAAAAGCCTGATGTGTCAAATATTATACAAAACAAAATGTGTATGCAAACTTTTCTGTGCGTGATTTACTTTTACATTTTGTTTTAATGTTCAATAAACTGTTCCATTTCAGACTATTATTTCATACAGTATGTTAGGCTTTATAGGGTTAAACATCAAAGTTTATCTAAAAACATTACTATTGAAATTAAAAGTGGAAAAAGGGAAGGCATTTTATTTATGTTGTAAAATAAACCTTTCCAGGGTGAATCAAACCCTCCGCTTCAGACTGGGATCCTGATCACCATGTCAGGGTTTATTTTATAGTAATGACCAGCTGACTGAACATTATTCTTTACATGAAGCCTCACCAGGTAATGACACGGTCAACTAATCAAGTATTATGGGACCAAATGTCTCCACAAAGATAATAATACCAGTCATTTTTGACCTTGTGGGGACATTTTCTATTTCATCCCCATGAGGACCAAATAGCATATAAATCATACAGAATGCAAAAAGTTTTGAGTGAGGGGTAGGTTTAGGGCTAGGGGCAGGGTGAGGGTGTAGGAAATACAGTTTGTACAGTTTAAAAATCATTACTTCTATGGAATGTTCCAATAAAACATGGAAACCAGTGTGTTGCATTAAACGAAATATATTACAGCTTTTGTGATTAAAGTGAAATGTGAAAATGAATAAAGAGTGTCAATTTGTGGCATTACATTTAGATTTGATTCTGCACACATTGCATCAGATTTCTTCTTTTTTTCTTTTTCAGCCTTACAAAAAAATCACACACTTTTCTGATGAGCTTATGAAAGTAGTAGCCAACCAGAGGCGTTAAGTTTAGTGAGCGCTGAAAATGCCGTTGTTGATTGTGCACACTCACTGTTACTGACTAAATTCTGTGTGCTCGCAAATTCTCACATTAGAAAGTGCTAAAACTATAATTTTGCAGCTTCAGTGACATAGCAAGAGTTCCAAACACAAACGGTTCTATATATATATATATATATATAATATATATATATTATATATACCCTGAACAAAATTATAAACGCCAACACTTTTGTTTTTGCCCCCATTTGTCATTAGTTGAACTCAAAGATCTAAGACTTTTTCTATGTACACAAAAAGCCTTTTTCTCTTAAATATTGTTCACAAATCTGTTTAAATCTTTGTTAGTGAGCACTTCTCCTTTGACGAGACAATCCATCCACCTCACAGGTGTAGCATACCAAGATGCTGATTAGACAGCATGATTAATGCATAGTGTGCCCTTAGGCTGGCCACAATAAAAGGCCAATCTAAAATGTGCAGTTTTATGACACAGCACAATGCCACAGATTTCGCAAGTTTTGAGGGAGCGTGCAATTGAGGCATGCTGGCATGCTGACTGCAGGAATGTCCAACAGAACTGTTGCCCGTGAATTGAATGTTAATTTAACTACCATAAGCCGTCTCCAAAGGCGTATCAGAGAATTTGGCAGTACATCCAACCCGCCTCACAACCGTAGACCCGTTTTTTTTTTTAAAAAAAACACAATCACACCAGCCCAGGACCTCCACATCCAGTATCTTCACCTCCAAGATCATCTGAGACCACCCACCCGGACAGCTGCTGCAACAATCAGTTTGCATAACCAAATAATTTCTGCACAAACTGTCAGAAGCCGTCTCAGGGAAGCTCATCTGCATGCTCGTCGTCCTCATCGGGGTCTCGACCTGACTGCTCACATTCGATGGCGTCTGGCACTTTGGCGAGGTGTTCTCTTCACGGATGAATCCCGGTTTTCATTGTACAGGGCAGATGGCAGACAGCGTGTTTGGTGTCGTGTGGGTGAGCGGTTTGCTGATTTCAATGTTGTGGATCGAGTGGCCCATAGTGGAGGTGTGGTTATGGTATGGGCAGGCGTATGTTGTGGACAACGAACACAGGTGCATTTTGTTGATGGCTTTTTTGAATGCACAGAGATACCGTGATGAGTTCCTGAGGCCCATTGTTGTGCCATTCATCTACGATCATCACCTCATGTTGCAACATGATAATGCACGCCCCCTTGTTGCAAGGATCTGTACACAATTCCTGGAAGCTGAAAACATCCCAGTTCTTGCATGGCGAGCATACTCACTGGACATGTCACCCATGGAGCATGTTTGGGATGCTCTGGATCGGCGTATACGACAGCGTTTTCCAGTTCCTGCCAATATCCAGCAATTTCGCACAGCCATTGAAGAGGAGTGGGCTAACATTCCACAGGCCACAATCAACAAACCTGATCAACTCTATGCAAGGAGATTTGTTGCACTGCGTGAGGCAAATGGTGTCCACACCAGATACTGACTGGTTTTCATGCCCCCGGACCCCCCAATACAGTAAAAATGCACATTTTAGAGCGGCCTTTTATTGTGCCAGCCTAAGGCACACCTGTGCAATAATCGGCTGTCCTAATCCAGCATCTTTGATATTGCCACAAAGCCATAGTTTTAATATATTTTTCCATTAATGTGTATTAAATTATTTCCAATAGTTTATTCTCTTCATTTCATAGCTTTTCTCTTGATTGCACTGCTTCCAGCAGTGTATGTTTATATTAGAGCTTTTTATCCAATCATATTTCAGCAATCTTGTTGCCAGGGTCAAATAAATCTGCCTCAAGGCCTTCAGAATCTACAGTGCAGGCGTCTGTTAGATTAAATCAATGGCAATGAAACTGTTGAATCAGTGTATCATTCGATTTTCATTTTTTTGTATTTTTCAGAAAAAAACGAAAAACGAGAATTCAGCTAAAATTTACATTTTTCGTTCATGGGTGGAAAAATGAATAAACAACTTGAATATTCGATTTCTACACATGGGCGGGAATTAAATGCCCCTTTCTGCTGATTGGTCAGCTGAAGATCAAGCCGTGCCGTCATCAGTTCTTCTGCAGATCACGCAGCAGAATAATAGTCCTCCACTGCTGCAGTTGTATTTCATATTTTTTTTTTCTCATCAAACAGACTAATGAATAGCTCGACACAACTCGTACATGGGGCAGAGTCTAGACAGGTCTTTCTTCTGTGTAGACAAGCGGTTCTTAAAGTGATAAGGGGTCTGAGAAATTATTTGCTATAGCCTAAAGTATTTCCAGACTGTAAAGTCGCTTTTTTTTATCATGACACATAGGCCTACAGTGATTTATTCCAAAATGACTTATATGATGCATTTAACGTCAAAAAATCTAAATGAAGCCTTTTAAAAGACAAATATTCCCTGTGGTTCATGCTTGTGGCATGCGCCAGAAAGATGCTCAAAGAGCGCTTCTGTGTTCTCCTTTTATTTGTTCAAAGGCATGACATTTGTTGCCTTTTATGTTTTGAACGTACTTTCACACATAAAATAAATTTTCCCAGAGGACTATAAATGACAGAGTATATAGTTATTTCCCCTCGATGGGGAAATAATCCAAGTGAACATCAATCAGTACTCAATATTAATTTGAACTGTTTTAAATATGACTGCTGCTTATTTCCTGTGTACTTCAATACTGGTCTGCGCTTGACTTTTGTCTGTCTGCTTATTGAGTTTATTTAACTCATCGCAATTTATTGGAACTGTGTGATCTAGAGTGACTACTCACCTTAATGTTTTTTAAAGGCTTATTACTTAATAACACAAGAATTTCCTGCTCGCACTTGCCAATTTAATGCCAGAGAATTGGTGCTTTTTATTTTTTTTTTTTTTTTTTGGAGCTATGAATATTTGTCGTAAAATAATCCTTGCATCTGTGGTGTATTTCCATCATTCTGAGGTATACTTGATGTGTTTTGCTGAGAAACAAACTGAAATGGCAAGTTATTATATTTTATGAAAATCTTGCATTGCAGTGCGCAGCAGCTCACGCCGCGCACAGGTGCATATCCTTTTGAGATATCAATTATAATCATAATTTAATAATTTTAATAAAACACAAGACTACATTAAATAACTCTAACAGTAGGCTATATTTAATAACTGTTGTTCTCCGGTTGTCAGTCAAAATTACAGTTCTTGCGTGAACATAGGCCTATATATACCCAAGCCAATTTAGTATTCTTTCCTTTTTGTCTTAGTGTTTAAAATTATTTATTTTGAAACAAATTAATTAATTAATTAATTTCTTAATTAAACAAACAAACAAACATACTTATTGGGTGAGCAGGGTAGGCTATGACAGCAGCCTATGTCATATCATACCCTGCCATGCCCAGCTGATGCAAAGAATAGAATTTATATCTACACAGAAGAAAGCCCTGTCTAGACTCTGCCACTGTACAAGTTGTGTCGAGCTATTCATTTGTCTGTTTGATGAGAAAAATATGAAAATTATAAAAATGGGTTATTAATCCGTACAACTACAGCAGCAGAGGACTATTATTCTGCTGAGTGATACTGCAGAAGAACTGATGATGTCACGTTTTGATCTTCGGCTGACCATTCAGCAGAAAGGGGCGTTTAATTCCCGCTCACGTGTAGTAATCGAATATTCAAGCTGTTTATTCACTTTTCCACCCATGAACTAAAAAGGAGCCGTTTTCTCATTTTTCTACTTTCAATATTAAATAAAAAAACGAATGATCGAATGATACATGGATTCTGTTGCTTTAACCAATCAGATTTCGAGTTGGCAGCACCAGGGCAATCTAGCTGGCTAACGATAACGTCAGCACTTTCTCGTCCTTTGATTGGATGGTCAGCATACTAGCTAGCAAACGCATCACTGTAAATCATTTTGTTAAAACTTAGTAAAACTTTTATTACTGTTTCTCAGGTTTAGATTTTCAGTGCATTTTGAAAAAATATTTGCCTACTATATTTAGTCAATCTAAAAACAGTAGTCCTAAATGACTGCGAAAAACAACCACACACCTCCTCGGCACCGGCTCTGTGAAAGACTCCTGAAGATGAAAAACCACTGGAGTATGGTAGGTTAATTTTCATTTTTGACTCTTTTATCGCTTGATGCGTTGTATTCTGATGTTATTTGCGCGATATAAAGCCAGGTTTAAGTTTCCGTAAGAATATCTGTTTCCCGAGTGGAGCTGTATTAAGCGTTCTTTTCCTCCGGCCGCAGCGCCGCTGGCAGAGGCAGACCAGCGGGGAGAGGAGAGTCACAGAGGTACGTTAAAACACATGTATACACTTTTCTTCATCGTCTTTGTATGAATTATTTTAATGTTACTTGCTCCCTTTCCTATAGTTAGCTGTGCTAACCAGTATTTTCCTCCCTCAGTGCGCTGGCAGACCGGCGGGGAGACTTGTGAAGAAGAAAAGCTGTTTGAGTACATTGAATAGGTAGGTCAACTTTAAAACATATGCATTTTCCTTATTTGTTTTATACCAATGCTATATGTAAGGTATAAATGCGTTTGGGTGAATAGATGTCTTTAAGAACATCGGATGGACTGTATTTGTGTCATTTTGTTAGGTTAATGCTTCAACTACATATGATGTATGTTTTTTAATTTTTAATTGGGTTTCTTTCTTTAGTAATTGGAAATTAATTCTCGCTACATAAGGTACCTGTCTGTTATGTAGTGCCATGTTATACTGCGTTACTGTGTAATATTTATGGTTTTCTATAGCCGTGGCATCATTATCATGCTATGAAGAGATGGATTAATTCATGTAGGACGCCACTGAAGGTCTAGGTGTAAAATGTTCCTGCTTCCTTGCCGTGCTGTGACCTGTCCTGTTCTGGCCTGCCTGTCCCCCCCCTGAGGATTCAGTGGAGAATGGGCTCAATCCAGCTACCAGCCTCCACTATCTGCAGCCCCCTCTACCGACGCATGCTTCAGGTAGCAACACTAAGTTCCCTGCGTCAATGGGGGGCTGACTTGAGGGAATTTGCCATGGAGTTCAGGAGTGCTGCGGAGGGGCTGTACTACAACGAGGTGGCTCTCAAGGACCTGTTTTCCTATGCCCTTGATGAGCCCATCAGTATCTAGAGGAGGTTCGGCATGGAGCACCTGTCCTTTAAGGTGTTTGTGGACTTTCTAGTCCACAACGGGAGGCAGTCAGAGGTGCCTTTTCCCGTCATGGCCACCATTCCAGAGTCTCGTCCTGAAATGGCAGCCAGTTCAGAGCCTCTTCTCAAGATGGCCGCCAGTCCAGAGCCTTGTCACAAAATGGCCTCCAATTCAGAGCCTCTTCTCAAGATGGCCGCCACTCCAGAGTCTTGTCCCGTCATGGCCGCCACTCCAGAGTCTCGTCTCTTCTTGAGTGCCTTTCCAGAGCCTCTCCACAAGATGGCTGCCAGTCTGGAACCTCTTCACAAGGGGAGGCATTTGATTTTGCATTACTGCAGTGGTCTCAAGTCTCGTGATCCTGGAGGACCTGACTCCGGTGGTCTCTAGTCCAGAGCCCTGGAGGATCTGACTCAGGTGGTCCTATGTTTAGTGATTTCTGAGGTCACTGAGCAGCCAGCTCTCCTTGTCTTGGCCATGGAGGCCACTACAGAGCTGCTCAATTTCACTGCTGCCGCCACAAAGGCCATCACTGAGCAGCCCGCTCTCCTTGTCTCAGCCATGGAGGCCTCTACAGACCTACCTGATTTCACTGCTGCTGCCATCGTCGAGAAGGCTGTCTTCGCCTTTCACCTCAGGGCTGTTCCGACCTCGGATTTCTCCTCAAGAACCTGGCACCGTCCAGGAGCCTTTCAGACCCACTCCCTATCCTGCTCCATCCCAGAGCTTCTCAGAGTCCACTCAAGAACCCGCTCCAGTCCGGGAGCCTTCAGAGTCCACTCAAGAAACCGCTCCAGTCCGGGAGCCCTCAGAGTCCACTCAAGAACCTGCTCCAGTTCGGGAGCCTTCAGAGCCCACTCAAGAATCTGCTCCAGGTCACGAGTCTGCTCAAGAGCCTACTCCGGCCCGTGGATCTGCTCGGCTCTGGTGGTCAGGAGCTCTGCCTGCGCTGCCTTGGTGGTCTTCAGCCCCACCTGCACCAATGTGGTGGTCTCCATCTCCACCTGGTCCACCGTGGTGGCCCTCTGCCCGTCTGCTTTGCTGTGGTGGTCATCTGTTCCACCATAGGGATCTTCAGTCATGCCTGCTGTGCTGTGGTGGTTTTCTGCACCACCGTGGAGGTCTTCAGCCTTCTCTGAGTGGCTGTGGTGGACTTCAACTCCGCCCTGGAGGGCTTCAGCTCCGCATGTTCCACCACATGGGCCTGGCCCACCATCCCTCCCCCTGATCCGCCTCCAGTCCACCTCTCTCCTGGACTTTTTGTTTTCTGTTTTAGTATGTGGGGCGTCTGGAATCCGCTCCTTAAAGGGGGCGTTCTGGCACGGTTCTGCTGGTGTGCCTTAGTTGGCTACCAGATGTCCCTGTGTGTTTGTTCGAGCACATGACTTGTTGTGTGTCTGTTGGTGCCATGAGTTCTGCTGTCCATTGTCTGACCCCGCCTGTCTTGTTACCTCATTATTGTTTCAGTTGCTTCACCTGTGTCTCCCTCGATACCCTCCTCGTTTGTCTCCCTATTTATTCTTGTGTCTGCAGTCCTGTGCTGGTTCCTTGTTATATGTTAGTAGTTCATGCTGTGTCTGTTAGATGTTCCTGTTTCCTTGCCGTGCTGTGCCCTGTCCTGTCCTGGCCTGCCTGATTTCCCCCTCGGGTCGTGTTTGTTGTTGATTTTGTTTTACTTTTTACTAAATAAGGGCCCATTTTTCCTGCATTTGAGTCCTCGCCTCATCTCTCTTCCGGGACCATGACAGAAATTAGTTCATTTTTTAAAATGTATAATTTACATACAATTTAAAACAGTTTCTTGTTATTGATAACAGTTTATAGTAGGGGATACCGGAGGCAACTGTAACACACTCAATTCCTCCAATCAGAAGCAAGCCAGAGTGATGACAATCTGCAAATGTTCAGTAGGATTCTCTCTCTGCCTGTGGAAAAGGAGAACCTCAGCAGAAATGTTGATGAATGAAAATTACTTTTTGGATGAACAGTATTTTCTTCTGTTGTCTAAAGTTTAGATGACTGCAAATTTTACTTTTATTTTTATCTCTAGGTTTATTGATAAAAAATAACATTAAAAACCTATGCTGATATAGGGGTGGCTGCGAACAAAATTGTATCACGGCTGCAACATTGTTTGTCTGTGTTAAAATATGTTTCTGTTAGAAAATGAACACGTTTAAATGTAAATCTTTAATTTGAAAAGTATTAGTGTTACACATTAAACAATGTGTTGCTTTTAAATATTTGTAAAAATACATCCACATGAGTTATTCTGTTAATATGTCAATCTTGTACCATTTATTTAAAGTTTGGTTAAAGACTGTTCTTGTCTCATCAGCTGATTAATGTATTTGAGTAAAATATATATTTAAAAAAATTTAAATCTAGTTACCACTAGAATAGTTGCCTAATCTTCTGCAAAAAAATAGTAGACTTTGCTTTTTAAATGCATATGATGCCTGAAATCTAAAATAATTTGAACCATATACAATAATAATACTAATAACAATAAAAATGGATTATTAAAAAATAATAAAAGTGTATTTTTAGTCAAAAAATATAGCACAGTGATTACTTTGAGGTAGGCTTTTCATATTTGAGTCATATATAATTGTATGTTTAGTTACATGGGACGTTTTGAATGGGGAAAAAAATAAATTGTGATGACACTTAATTTATTAAAAGCCTCTCAATCTCAAGGAGAAACAAATTGTGTAAATAAAATATTATATAATCAATGACTTGTCTAGAAGCCTCTATTCCCATGTAGCCTGACCCTTGACCAAAAGGCCGGAAAGGCTGGTCCACATTGCACCTTGATGTTGGACACTGAGCAAGATTGGACACTCGGGGGGTTATGCACGTTACAAGTCAGTTAACCTGGTAATCTTGGTTAACCTGCTGGTAAACCTGCTATAGCTTTGGATAGAAATAAATAAATAAATAAAAAAACCAGTGTGTAAATTTTTGGTGAATAGCAGACAATAGCACAGCCATTCCTTTCAATAAAAAAACAACCAGAGTGTACAGTATGTGTGTGGGTCAGTGTATGCACATGATATTGGGTTGCCTAGCCATTAAAGGGTTAGTTCACCCAAAAATTAAAATTAGGCTGCGTTTTACTCCCCCGAGGCATCCTAGGTGTTTATGACTTTCTTCTTTCAGACGAATCCTATATTCAGTCAGAGTTATATTAAAAATTGTAATTGATCTTCCAAGCTGTTTAATGCCACTCAGCGGGTTTTGCAGTGCTTCAGTCCAAAAGAACTTAAATAAAATCAACACCCATTTGTTGACCAATAAAAAAAGGTTCCCCTCACAACTGCTCCGGTGGGGAACAAAGCCTTCTGTACGAAATCGTGCGTTATGTAGACAATATCCCATATTCAAAACATAATAATCATTTTAATGTAGCTTGCGCTAAAAGTTGTACACAGAAGCAGTTCCGGGAGCATGACTTATGAGGTCAGCGTTGCACATGCGCCGGTGAGTCTCGTGAAAACCAACGTTTGTTTACAGGATCAAAGGAAGCAAAGTTTCCTTACTTTCGCAATCTCATGCGCACCGCCAACATCTTACGTTCACTCCTCGAGCTGCTTCCGGTACAACTGTTGGCGCAAGCTAGATTAAAGTGATTATTAGGTTTTAAATATGGATATTTTTCTTACAAAAATTCATCAATTCGCTAAAGGAGACCTTTGTTCACCCCCTGGAGCTGTGTGAAGCACTTTTTATTATGAATGCATGCACTTTATTTAACTTATTTTGGACTGATGAACTGCAACACCCACTTACTGCCATTAAACAGCTTGGAAGATCAAAGTCAATGTTTAATATAACTCTGACTGTATTAATCTGCCGAAGGAAGTTCATATAGCATATGATTGCTTGAGGGTTAGTAATAATGGGTCTAATTTTTTTTGGGTGAACTATCCTTTTAAGTACAGTAATCAAGTAAAATTACTCCAGCATTTTACAGCTCTGCCTCCATGCTTATCCTGTGAATTAGACTGAAAATGTAACAACGTTTCCACAGTCAGAGTAGATTGTGCTGGTATCTTGGGACAAAAGAATTGGAGTTCTGTCGTTAAATCCATTTGTGAGATATAAGCAAAAACTGCAAAAATCTGACAATCAATATCTTGGTAATACTTTAACTAATGTTAACAAATAAACCTTATTGTAATGTATTAAGTAACAAGAACAAACAATGAACAATACATTTTTACAGTATTTATTAATATTTGTTAATGTTAGTTAGAAATCCGTTTTCCTTGTTGCTCATGTTAGTTCACAGTGCATTAACTAATGTTAACAAATACAACTTTTTAATAATGTATTTGTAAATGTTGAAATTAACATTAACTAAGATCAATAAATGCTGTTTAAGTATTGTTTATGCTTAGTTCATGTTACCTAATACAGTTAACTACTGTTAACTAATGATCCTTATTGTAAAGTGTTACCAATATCTTTATTAGATTTGCAGTAAAATATGTAAAGTTGTCTTCAAGACCATAAAAAAGACCAAACTACTCTATAATATATATATAAAGTATAATACCATAGACATAGCCATGGTTTTTCAGGAAAAAGAATAAAGAGATTGAAAACATACTAAATGCAAGATAATCTTGTTTATGTATTACCGAATTATTTGTAAGTTTTTGTGTACCATATGCATTATGTAGTATTTTTCTTGTTTTTATGTATCTTTTGTAGCGCTTCGAATATAAAGGTGTGTTTTAAATAACTATTATATTATTATTATTATTATTTATTGCTGTTTTCAGTTCAAAGTACATTTTTTATGTCATGTATGTGTAGTAAGCAATGAAAAACAGATGACAACCATAAATAAATAAAAAAACTAAAAACAGAACGGAAAGAACATTTATGCTGAAGCTCTGATCAACCCATGATCATAAGTTCTGAATCATACCGTATATCTATGTTGTACTGTGAATATAGTTACTGTACTTTAAATGAAAGACTGCATAGTCTTTAGTAGTGCATTACTATTTATACATGGCCCTGGAAATAGATTTACAAGACAAAACATTCTACAATTTATACATCTGACAAAATGTAATCAGTAAGTGTGACCTCTGCCGATCAGTATTCATCAGAACTGCCCACACTGCGCTGATTGCCTATGATTTATAAGCCTGTGCCAAGGATGCCAGGCTCTGACACCACCCTGATCAAATATTCATCGCACTGCTGAGGACACTGCCCAAGGTGCCTGTATCCATCCTTCCAGTCCAGCTTTTCCTGTTTCTTATTTACCATAAATGTTTCATGCCCAAATAAAAATTACAGGTCTTGATTTGGTCCAGCAACAGCAGTGGCCCGGAGTGTCTGTGGCTTAGCTGGAAGATTGCCATACCCGAGGGTCTGCTAACACAATATAATTATGTGTGTAAATCGGACTGCATGAGGTGAGGGGAGAAATTCTCGCTTCTAATTGCACGTGGCGAAGGAAACAAAAACAAAAAAAAGAGCCCAGGGCTATAAACGAGTGTGTCAGTTTTAAACAAAAGACTCTGTGAAGAAAAGACAGGTTTGGAAGAGCTTTTCAGCATTAGATCAGATAGCAAAAACTTCAAAACTTACTGAAGATCCAGATACTATCCAATGAGTTGGTGTAATACACATTAAACTGGACAATTATTAAAGGGGTCATATTATGCGATTTCAAGTTTTCCTTTCTCTTTGGAGTGTTACAAGCTGATTGTGTATAGATATGATCCCTGAAGTTGCAAAGACTAAAGTCTCAAAACCAAGAGATATTCTTTATCAAAGTTAAGACTCTGCCACGCCCCCCCCCTTAAAAAAAAAAAAAAAAAAAAAAAATGGCTCTTCTAACATGCCCCCACATATCTACCTCGCTATGTGGAAATATTTGCATAACGCCGCCCAAATTTTCACTCAAAGAAAGAAGGCGTGGTTTCAGTAACCGCAGTTAGTGTTGAAGCAGCATGTCAGGGAGAAGCTGTGTGTTTCTAGGCGAAAGCAAAAGCACTTTATTTGGTCTTCCGAAAGTAGATGCATTTAGGGATCTTTAAGATTACTTACAGCAGAACAACAATGCATTTTATGGACGACAGTTTCATGAACCTAGGAGAGGAGGTAACTCTGACTTTGCTATGCCAATCTGGCGCTTCTGAATCAGCTACTGTTTTGTTTTGTTATTAGTTTAAGTATTTTTTATTGACTGTTCAAATGCGGAGTTTTTGCGCATCGTGTGTGTGGTGTGTGTGTGTGGGTTGTGTGTGTGCGCGAGCGAGCGAGAGAGAGAAAGAGACCGGGAGATAGAGAGAGAGAGAGAGAGGAGAGAGAGAGAGAGAGAGAGCGAGAGAGAGCGAGACACATCAAAGTGGAGTCAGCTGTCCTTAACCGTGGCTTGTGTACTGCAACACATATTCATCACTGTGTCTGTCACGTGACTCTGTTCCCTTTTCGGGCTCTGTCTTTACACTCGCGTTATGGGAAGAGGCTTACTTTCCGACGAGGCTTGCGGTGTCGCCAATCACAATGCACTGGGTCAGCTTGCCAATCAGAGCAGACTGTGCTTGTCTGAAGGAGGGACTTTGTAGAAAACGAAGCGTTTGAGAGAGGTGGGCATAGAGGACCTACAATAATGTGCAGTGTTTGAAAAATAATGTGTTTTTTTAACATTTAAGCATGTCAGCATATTCTGTTACACTAAATACACAAATAATGATCTTTAAAAAAAGCAAACATATGACCCCCTTTTAATTGTATTTTGCTCATTGATTGTTTTTAAATCATTACAAATTGGACACCTAGATCCACCCCACATTTTGGTCTATCTAGTGTCGTCTTGTTTGTTTTGCTGGCCTTTCATGTATTTACGTACTCTCGTAATTAGGAATTAGTGTTTTTTGTCACATCTTCAATCAGTCAGATTAAATTTTCTTGTCTGTAGTAAATAATTTAATTGGCTGCTTGAAAAATCGCAGAAAAGAAATGTCAGAGATGGGGAAGACACAAACACCTTAATTATTGTGCGTTACACAGCCCTACCAGTGTTTTAAAAAACCCTTAGTCTAAATTAATTACTTTTTAAAGCTGTGGAAAGGAATCACATTATTATTATTATATTATATATTATTGTTTATTGGTAATTTATTGGTTGTTGTCCATAACAGAACGGACATTGTACCCAGTGAAACATTACCAGGGTTATTAAACTCAAAAAAGCTTCATAGCCTGAAATAAAATACATTTTAACTTAATTAATTACAATAAAAATTATATTTTACAATTACAATTCATGGAAAAGTTACAAGCTATTTTATTTACTGTACTCACCAAAGCCAAATTTTGCATTTGGAGGCTTGGCAAGTGTTTACAGCCAGATTACAATTCTTAGACAGACACTTTATGAATCTTAACATGGACAAAGGAAACTGGTTTACTGAAAATAATGAATGCACATGGCGTGTCTGAGACACAGCTACATTTAAAGACCACTATTTTGACACACACACAAATGCAGTATGAATGTTCCTTTTTTGTCAGCCATCATCTTCTTCCATCTACCTCGTCACATACTTGGCGAGATTTCCTGCTGCCATTAATGACATTTATAGATTACACAATCACAGCAGCACAGAGTCTAGTGAGAAAGGACAGGCAGTGCTAATAACATTTGAGAGGCAGCACTGAAGAGAAGAGGAGAGGCGTGATTATTTGCTTCTAACTTGTACTTGCTAGAACGGGGGTGGGGGTTGGCGGGGACTTAGTGAAAAAATCTTATGCAGTATGCAAGAAGACAACAACATAACATCAATTTATCATCAATCTCCTGCTGGGATGTACATGTGTAGTTATGCTCTGTGATCTGGCCTTCTGGGAAGGGAGATTAGGAGTTTGTATGTGTAAAGAGTATCTGTCTGTCAGAGGTGTGAGGATTTACAGCGCTGAGAGATGGGCCATCTGATGTTGCGCCTAGCATAGGGTATAAAAGATACATGCATGCACAGATGTACTCACATAACATCCGGAGGGTGGTGACTTGCCAATAAGTAGAACATTTGTATAGCTGTTTGTATCCATGACTAATCATCTAATGCAGCTACTGTCATCCTCATTCGGTGTCCAGTGGTGTAGCAGTCATTGTTTCTAATTACTGAAAACATATTTTAAAAGTTTCCATCATGTAACTGTGTAAACTACTATTCAAAAACAAGATTTTTAAAATTATAATATTAATATAATATTTATATTTATTTATTTTATTTGACAAATCTATTTTTATTCAGTAAGACACGGAATTGAATCCAAAAAAGTGACAGTAACTACCATAATGTGACAAAATATTTCTATTATTTCGATAAGTGCATTTATTTTTAACTATAAGTCATAGAAATAGTTCAGGGACAAACATATCCACAAAAATATACTGCAGCACAGCAGTTTTCAACGAATAAGATGTCTTTCTCTTGGCAGGCAAATCAGCATTTAAGAATGATTCTGATGGATCATGTGACCTGAACACTGGAGTATGGCTGCTGAAAATCAGTTTGCATCACAGTGTAATAATTCCATGTAAAGTATATTCAAATGAAGAACATGTATTTGCAAAATGTATATAGTTCACAATATTGATGTTTTTAACTGTTTTTTTTGCTCATAAATGAGACCTTGGTGACAGAAAAGACTGCTTTCAAACACTAATTCAGTATCCTAATACTTCCAGATAAGCAATATCATTGTGTAATGTCTCTGTGTAACAACACCTAAAAACACATACTAAACGTCTCCAGTTACGTATGTAACCATGGTTCCCGAAGGGAACAGACGCTTCGTCAAAACGCTACGGGAACGCCTCCAGCGTGACCACGCTGCTTTTCCGCGGAGGAAACGTGTAAGAAGAGGGTGTCTTCCCACTGAATAGCCACCGAGAGGGGCGTGGTAGGCCGCAATGGCCGCCACGAAGCCCTCTAGGGTGGAGTGGGTCAACCCTGCGGATAAACAGGCCTGCAGGAACTCCAGAACGGTACCAAACGGGCAGTTAGCTGGGTCGGGCTGGCGGTCTCTGCAGAAATACAGTTTTCTCATAGAGTGAGCTCTGGATGGAGGATGGTCTCAACAACCTCGGTTGAGAGACCAGAAGCTATGAGTTGTGCCTCCTCAGAGGCCACACCCACAGCTTCCACAGTTCCGGGCAGGGGGCGCGCCCTCCGCCTGTGAGAGGAGATCTCTCCTGACGGAAATCTCCCATGGAGTGCCATCGAGGAGAGGAATCAGGTTCGAGAACCATACTCGGCCCGGCCAGAACGGGGCTACTAACAGTAGACGAACTCTGTCCTGGCGCACTCTCTCCAGAACTCTTGGGAGCAGAGCGATCGGGGGAAAGGTGTACAGACGAAGCCTCGGCCACGTCTGTACCATGGCATCCAGCCCCAGTGGAGCTGGATGAGTCAGAGAAAGAACCAGAGGGGACCGTGTGTTATCATCTGAGTCGCAAACAAGTCCACCTAAGCCTGGCCAAAAAACTCTCCAAGTCTGCTTCACCCTTCGGGGTGAGACATCTATTCCCCGGGCCTCGGCCCCTGCCTCGACAGGATGTCTGCCCCCAACATATATAAAAGACCACTGCTGTGTCGTCGGTGCACACCAACACATAGCGATTTTTTAGGCCTGGGAGGAAGTGTTTCAAAGCTAGAAACACGGCCAGCATCTCCAGTCAACTTATGCGCCACCTGAGATGGCGGCCGCTCCACAGGCCGCGGACCGAGCGGCCACTCATGACCGCTCCCAACCGGTGAAAGATGCATCTGTCGCTAGCATATGCGGCGACCAGGAGCTCCCAGCACAGGGGGGAGGAGGAGAGGCCCTTACATACGACAAGGTTTCCTCCTTCACATGTCTAAGGCACGTAGGCACCGCCGCGTGACCTTGAGCATGCGAAGCAGGTTTCCCCTCAGGGAGAACCCCTTGGTCTTAAGCCACCACTGTAGGGGTCTCATGTACAGCAGGCCAAAAGTAACCATGTTGGACGCGGCTGCCATCAGACCCAGCAGTCTGGAACTGCTTGACAGTGAGTGACCGGCCTTCTCTCACTCTCGCGACGAGGATTGACTCGATCCGAGCAGAAGACATACGTGCCTACATCGTGGTCGAATCCCACACCACGCCCAGATAAGTGGTTCTCTGTACTGGAGAATGCACACTTTCCTTGGCGTGAAGTCTTAACCCCAGCTCTTTCATGTGAGCGAGAACGACATCTCGATGTCGAACTGCCATCCACTCTGATTGAGCTAATATTAACCCCTCGTCGATGTGGTTGAGTCGTGAAAGTGTGGTGTGCGAGTGCAAGGCCAAAGGAAGAAAAAAACCTCCCCGGTGTTGGTAGCTTTGCCGGGGCCCCCCCCAAAAGCAAACCTCAGGAACTTCCTGTGATGAGGAAGGATGGAGACATGTGTATCTTTTAGATCGATTGTGCCAAACCAGTCCTCGGACCTGATCTGAGACACGACCTGTCTTATAGTAAGCATCTTGAGCTTCAGTCTCATGACTGAGCGGTTCAAATGACGCAGATCTAAAATAGGACGCCACCCTCCATCCTTCCTCGGAACGGTGAAGTACCGACTGTAGAACCTGGACTCTGCTACGTGAGGAGGGACCACCTCAATGGCCTTCTTCCTCAAAAGAGTATCTACTTCTGTTCCATGACCAGAGCCTGCTCGGGACCCACCATAGTGGGGATGACACCATTTAAACTGAGGCGGAGGAGAACTGGATTCTATAGCCTCAACTCTACAGTGTGCAGGATCCACCAAGACACGTTAGTCTACTAAGGGAATCAGTCTCTCGAGACTGACCTCTGGTGTAATCAGAGCGGCTAGCTGGGTGCCCTGAAGCGGCGAACCGGCAGGGGACGGCCCTACTAGCTGCTCTAGAGACCTCCGTGGAGGTCGCGAGCCTCCTAGCACCGCTACGTAGGCGGTAACTGAGAAAAGCGCTCGCCAGAGACCGCTGCGCCCTGGAACACCGGCAGGGTTGGCAGACTGATCTCCTGATGGCATTGAGGAGAGACGGGCACCGTGTATTGTGGTGTACACTGCTCTTCCCCAGAGGGGCCTTCCCTCCAAGGTCCTGATCCATAGCATCAGGACCCTCATAGCTGAAGTCTTCTCTAAAAATGACGGTCCTCAGACCCGCGTCATCTGCTAGGAAGAGTCGACTGATAGAACCAGAGCCTGCTCAGGGCAGGACCCAAGGAGACACGCTTGGCAGGGGCCGCTTGGCAGGGACCACTGCGCCCGGCAGGGTTGGCAGACCGATCTCCTGAGGGCACTGAGGAATGCGGTGTACCCACTTCTTCCCCAGAGTATCTGGCCCCTCAGACTCCTATAAGGCCTACGTCAGGATGTTTAGACAGAGACTATCCAGCAGAATGATTTTCCGCAGAACCGCCTTCCCACTATGCCTTCGGCCTGGGAAGCCGCCACTGTGACTCTAGACCAACCTGCTGATTACGAAAGTGACGCCCCCAGATGAAGGAGCTGGCACCGGTAGGTTGGGACTGCTCCCCCCGCGCAGTCCCTTGCTGACGCCTCAACCTCAAAGAGAGGTAAACACGTGCTCTTACTCAAGAAATTTTTATCCCAGGCCCCTGTATACTAAACTAATCGATCCTATAAATGAAGAGATGCCCAACAAATAACAAATCAAAGCAACCATACCAGTAAAACACGTCGTATTTCCTCAGAAGAATGGTAAGCTTCATATCAAAATGCTAATAGCAACTTCCCTAGCCGATAAATAGCTTAATGATTCCTCAGAATCAAATGCAAACAAACAGCCAGACAAGTAAACACGGTCTGGTGTAATAAGCTTCATATCAAACAATTATACATCTAACTTCCCATAGTTAGATAAATACTTAATTTAATTCCTCAGAATCAAATGCAGTCAAACAAACAGACGAGTAACACGGTCTGGTGTGATAAGATTCATTCCAAAAATCGAAAATGATATATCTAACTTATCATGGTCAGATAAATACTTAATTTAATTCCACAGAATCAAATACAGCCAAACAACCAGATGAGTAAACACAGTCTGGTGTGATAAGATTCACATCAAAAACTGAAAATTATGTAATACACACGTTGCCTCGGCAGCGCACGAGCCACTTGGTCACACAAACAATATCAATCTCCTCAGAGAAAAGAGTCGCGAGCAGCTAGCTCTCCGCTCAGAGGGGAAGAAACCACAGCGCGGTGCGAGAGAGTGCTGGATCTAGGGAGTGCAGGCGGAGAAAGGGCGAGCCGTCTCCAACCCATCCACTAGATCCACGTGCGATCCCTGCGATCTGAATCGCCGCCGTGCCTCAGCAATAGCGGGACCGAACCGCGAACACGGACACACTCCTCGGAGCGTGCTGTTGGGAGCAGAGGCGTGGGTCAGCTTGAGAAGCACAATTAGGCCCCTTCTTCCCCGAGAGCTGACTGCGCAAGTCTTTCTTTTTATAATATATTTGACATAATGTTTGTGCGCTGAAAACCGCTATGCCCACAGTAAGCTGCGGTGCCTACTATCAGGCATAATATGCTTGTTTAAATTGTGTTGTGTCACCTCTGGCAATCTCATCGACGCCCTCATCAACCTCCTCGGAGGAATACAGGCAGAGCGTCGAGCCCTCTCACCGGGGGGAAAGAACCGCAGCGCGGGCTTCCGAACCCCGAGAGCGGGCGCTGGATCTGGTGGTTAAGGAGGCGCAGATAGGGGACTCGCCCGTCTACATTCCCTCCACTGGATCCATATGCGAAACCCATGAGCACAGCCGCCGCTCCGCCTCGGCGAATGTGGGGCCGGCGCCGTAAGACACGCCGGTGAAGACTACCTCCTCAAAGAGAGCCCTCGGAGAGCAAGCATACACAGTGACAAACACTCTCAATGCGGGCAGTCAGCTGACTCTGCGTGTTTTGCTCCCACTTTTAGCAGACAACACACAAACTGTGTGTATCCCCACCCGAAATGTAGCGCGGGCAGGGAAGAACACACAGCCTAATATACTGCCAGCTCTCGCCGTATGTTTGTCTACACTCGTATTGGTAAAATAAAGAATGATAATGGACAGACGACACCAAATAAGACTGACACACACAGAGCGCTTGCTGAATGACAGAAAGCTGACGCCGGTTTCACCGCACGTGCTTTTATACTTCCTGGTCGCTACGTCACCCCGACCGTGACGTCTCGCCCATCCATTGGACTGATTACACATTTGATTCAGAGCGTGGTCACACTGGAGGCGTTCCCGTAGCGTTTCGACGCAGCTCGAGTTCCTGAAGGGCAAATACTGTTCTGGGCATGGTGCACATTTCTCAATATTCTGCTGCCCTCATCACTTGCTCCACTTTGTTGTCAATCCTACAATCCACAATGTATCAGAACACTTGGAATGTTGACCTTGAGCATGCCTGTATGGATACCACAGAATACATGATATAATGATCCATTGTACAATTTTTTTTCCTGCCTTGCCACTCTATCAACACACTATTTTGAAGTACAAATGTATGTTGTCGCATTCAATTTAAATGAAAACACAAAATGCATGTAAGATAAGCTGCCATTCTGGAAGAGAGAGAGTCTCAGCCAGCTAATGGTGAGGAAAAATTGCTGCACTTTAAATAGAATTAAATAAAAAGTAACACATCTTTTAAAGTTTTCCACACTTTTTTTAAACACTTTTTTAAAAGTTTCCCAACACTGATCTAAGGGGACATGAAATGTCAAACTTAATTTTACTTTACGAGAGAGAATTATCTCTTTCTGAATACCTCACCTTCAAATTGTTCCTATGCCCCTCGAGATATGCTGAACTTAATACACCTTCTCCACTGCTGTAAAAAGGACCAGAAAAAAAAAACATTATAATACGTGCTGCCATTAAGTTTTTTTCGGCAGTTTTTTTCTTGTGTGCTCTTCACTAGTCAGTATGTAAGTAATGTAGGTAGTGATTAACATGCACCAATATATATTTTCCTTCTTCTTCTTTTTTTGAAGAGCCAGTTCTGTAAAACAACTTTTTCCTCACACTTATCAGGTAGCTCACTCCAAAGGTCAGCATAAATAGCTTTCAGTGCTAGTTCAAAAGAGCAGTTCAATTGCTCAATTAAGCCTGAATGCAATGTGAAGAAAGGAAATTTAGCCTTCGTACTACAGACAATTGTAATTTAGGATAAAAAGTTGTTTTCTCAGGCTGATTTTCGCAGAATCTCTTACAGTCTTCAAAGTTATGATCAGGGTTGGATAGTGCATGATCAGCATGAAAAGGGTACTGAAGGATTTTCTCATTCAGAGTGAAATTCAGTAGAAATAGAGCATAATGGAAGAGTTATGTAACATAATGTTAGCATCATGGTATGCACTGACTAATGCATTTTATGATTACTTCTCACCAGACTTTAGTGTTAGATTTATCCTAATATACAAGAGCTACGTTTTTGGATTACTTGTCAACCATCTTTTAAGGATGACAGTTATCTGGGGCAAGAATTTGCATAATATATACAACATTGATATAATTTGTTAACAAATTAATACCTTTTTAGTAAATATTATGAAAAATACTAAATCAAATATTATATGTAAATAGAATGCATTTTTACAGTTTAGTTGAAAAATGTAATTGACAATTCCATTGATTGACAAATCAAATAAGAGAATCTCAGTCAAAAACCAGGCCAAAAAGGTTAAGATCAATATATTATTTATATCTTCTTTAAATGGTGATCTAAAAAGAATTATAAATTATTGTTTGAAAAAATAGCAAAAAAAAGAGGGATAATAATTAAGGAATACTTAATGAATAAGTAACTTACACACACACAACACACACCACCACTACGTATACATATATATATAATATATATATATATAATATATATATATATATATATATGTGTGTGTATATATATATTTGTGTATATATATATGTATATATATATATATATATTATTATTTTTTTTTAATAAAATTTAATTATATATATAATATATATATATATATATATATAATATATACGGTATATATGTAGTGTGTGGTATATATAGATATCTATATATATTATATAATATTATATATATAGATTATCATATTTAATTTAATGACATAAAGATTATAGATTATATAATGTCAAAACTCTCCAGGTGGAATGATGTTTCACACACTGATGTTCATATTGAAGTCCAAATTAATAAGAGCATACATCTTTTATTAAAGGTGTATCTGTGTATCAGTGTATCTGCACCATTGCTTCATGTGAAATACATTATCCCTAATGAGGATCCTACATACATAATTCTGTAGTGTTATTGTTCATGAGTTTATAAATATACCCATGTTAAGAAGACAATGAGTGACACATTAGTCACTGTATTAGTGCAATTGCAGCACTGTCGGTAAACCAAATGCATTCACACATCAACACAATGCTGTAACAGTGGAATGAATAATAATGTGCAGTGGAAGAACCTCATCATCAGTTTAACCTTTGCAGAGAGGACAGCATCATTTGGAAACCACTTTCCCCTTCATTAGAGTCATTTCGAACTCATAATAAGCACTCTGGCTGTTTGGCTTCTTCCACATCAGGCCTGATATGCATGACTCTCCTTGGCCTCAGTGGTGAAGGAGGGTGTTTCTTCTGTTTCTGCAGTTTGCGGATGATTACCCAGAGAGAGAGTGTGTGTGTGTGTGTGTGTGTGTGTGTGTGTGTGGGTGTGTGGGTGGTGGGTGTGGCGTGTGGTTTGTGTGGGCTGGTGGTGGTGTAGGGTGGAGGGTGTGTGTGTGTGTGTGTGTGGTGTGTTGTTGGTTGTGTTTAATGGGTCATAAGCCCTTCTGATGCTTTTGTTCTACTGTATGCAAACACCCAAAAGACCATCAATGATCTTATTCAGATTAGAAAATAAGAGTTATATCACCCATACAATGATAATTGTGTCATCAGCTCAAACATGCATGCTTGACGCATGAGAACCAATTAGATTTGGAACTTTAAGTTTGTTCTTATATGTCAAGAAAGCATGGTTGAGCTTCTGTTTATTTGAGGTGATCTATGTATGTCAATTGATCAATGTTTATATGTGAATAAAACCTAAATAAATCTGTTAATCTCTCTTTCAATACTTGACTAAAAACAAAAACCTGGTCCCCACCCCCCCCTATTACGTTTAACAATGTTTTTATTAATTTTCTGAAGCTTTGAATTTTGGTGGAATGGACTTTCAAAGGATAGACAAAAAACATGACAGAATATTGAAAATGTCTTTATTCGAGTTTTGGAAATGATTTAAAAACAAATGAGTTTACACGAGGGTGAGTAAACGATGACAGAAATGTCATTTTTGGGAACTATAACTTTATTCATCCAGTCATACAGCTTAACATTGGTCATCAGTAATTTAAATGTTTGTTTGTTTTTGAGTGAAATATTCCTTAAACTAATGCATAGTAACAAATGAATACCTCAAGCCACTACAAAACATGAGACAAATTTTCTTTAACAAGAATGAGATTCCACACAAAACAAAAGGTCATTCTATTGCATTTTTAAAGCATACCATATCTAATTTTCAAATATTTGCATATGCAACAACACAAGGCTCATTTCATTATGAGATTTTCAAATGAAATTAAATTCTTGATGGAGTCCTGCTGGTGGATTATATCACTTATATCCAGGCCCATGCATTCTCTGTCATCAAATATCTAAGCAGCGTTTTATTAACTATGCATGGGAGGAACTTTAAATTGCTCTGAAATATGATTTTCTGCTTCACTAACTGCCGGCCAGCCAAGATTATGGCCACATGAAGATTCACCAGCAAGATTTCACAAAAGCTGTTATGCTGATGGTAATTTTTCCAAAGGTGGGAGGCAGGGTTGATGGATGAATGGACGGACGGATGGATGAATAAACCAGCGAGAGAGAGCATGCATGAATTAGAGTGAAAGCTGTTCAAGTTATATGTAAGTGAACCTACCAACTATTAATATGACAACACTGTTCATCATGAAGGTGAATTATGAAGTACCGGTGGTAAAGTGATTTATGTAATGTCTGCTGTGACTTTATAACATGTTGACAGAAGTAGAGCATGTCAGCACTTGGAGAGTTAATCCTGAATTTTTCAGCTTTATATATCTCTCTGAGAATGCTAATGATTTGTGTTGCTTTCTCAATACAGATAAATGAACACACGTACACACACACAAACACACATAAACACACACACACTATTCGTTCACATGAGACTTCAGTCTACTCTCTACCACAGAAGCTCATATTGACAGCTAAATATGTGTGTGTGTGTTGGCAATCATCAAACATTAGCTGTCAGCTGTCTGCTAAGTAAATATACACTCTTCAGAGCATTCCATCAATCATGTCTTAAAGTTGGTGCTCTTGTGTTACAGTTTCTCTTTGTCTGTGTGTTTATGTGTGTGTTCTGAGGCATCACAAATAACAGCTTGGACTGTGCAGATCACTTGCTTCACAGGCCAACTCTCAGTAGGCATTCTGAGTTTAACACCAACTCAACCATCAAAACCTCATTTGCTCAATGACTTCTGGTGATTACCAAATCATGCCTGATTTGGTTTGTTTTTCATCAGAATTAATTTGTATTACCTGCAAGCTGCAATGCAGATATTAATACATCAGGATCACAGTGCTCTACAGCAGAGGTCCTCAACCATCTGGTCGCAACCCAGTACTGGGTCGTGGAAGAGTTGCTACCAGGTTGCAAGAACGTACTGGGAAAAATGTATATAGATATGACATTCTGTTATTTATTGCACATTAGTGATTGTTCTAATTATTCTGTATTTTCATTTGTTGCATGCAATTGCTATGGAATAGCAATTTCATGTAAATGAAATGTTAAATTGGTAAATGAATGATTGTTCTGATAGTCTGCGTGTTAACTTTGAGGTTGTACATATGCTGGTTTGCTCCTAAACTTTTACAGATACTTGTAGCGATTAGAGATATATATATATATTAATCGCATTTGATTGATTGATTGTGGATCATACAAGAAAGGAGGCAGGTGACAGGAAAATGGAGGAATAGGCCCATGACCCATTCGTTATATGACCCAGGTCAGACTCGAAACTTAGTCGATGTGAACACGGCTGCACTACTACACTGATGCATTGACTATAATTTTTTATTAACTGACATCCCCTAACAAACAGGCAAAATGCCTTGTTTTCCAACTCACTTTTGTGTTCACCTCATGTGAGTGCATAATTTTCCCATGTCACCACAGGCAACTGAGGTACAGATATTAATACGGCTAGATTAACATTACACTGTGGTGTGGGTACTCTAAACGTGAGTACTTAAAGCTCTTAGCTTGATCAAATGTTAAAGCTTTTTGTAAGAATGTAAAATGGACAGTTAGATTTAATTAAGTTCTATAATGAATAAATTTGAGACTTAAGTTCTCGCTCTCCCTCCAAAGCTTACACTGGTAACTAAAGTGCTGCAGATCCCATTTGCAGAAAACTAGGCAAAAAGGTTCAGAAAGATCTTGGGTTGGAGAGTGTTGAACCAGTAGCTTAATGGAAAAAAGGCAGAGGCATTCGCCAGAACTGACAAACAAGTACTCTTACAGTGCCTCTATGTAATGTGCAGAGGAGACCAACCAAACTAAAGGCAAGGTCTCTGAAAAGAGAGAGTGGGGTGTAAGTGGAAAAAAGTTTAAAGGTCGATAACACAGCATAAAATCGCTCCTTGTAAACGCTGGCAGCTGTGGACAGGATGAGTGCTGATGTGCAGAAATATTTGTGTGTGTGTGTTTGTGTTTGTGGTTTGTGTGTGTTGTGTGGTGTGTGTTGTGTGTGTGTGTGTGTGTGTGTGTGTGTGTGTTTTGAGTCCATTGCTGGTCATAATAAAGGTCCCGACATGGATAGCATCCAGAATCACACATACACACTGCTGGGTACTGCTTCACCGAGATTGGCCATCAGGGCAATGGGAGAGAGCCAACTCACTTACTGAGGACTCAAGAGAAAAGTGATTTTATCGACCACCATCACCATGCCACTCTTTCTTTTCTTTCTCTTTTTCAGCAAATCTGCTTTGTGTGTGTGTGTGTGTGTGTGTGTGTGAGAGGGAGAGAGGATTAAATCTATCTATCCATGCAAGAGTGCTGTTATATTCAGTTTAAATTTGCTTTTTCAGTTCTTTAACAAATAAATTAATTTTGAGTACCTTATGTTTCAGACAAAATGTTTCTGGTGGTATATATCAAAGGTAATATGACATATACTGTATTGCCCTACCAAGAGTAATTTTGCCATTTATGTTACCTAAAAGGCGATATATAATTTTCACAGAATACATACATACATTCTCTGTCTTAGATCTAAAATTAAGATCCAATGTTTATTACATTAAAATCCCCATATAACATTGCATATTTTTTATATTCAAATAAATATCTATATGATGATAGGTTTTAATATGTACTATATAGTGCGACTGATCCGATCAGCATATGTGTTTGCACTCAGCGGAGCTTCAACGGTTTCTACTAACAATGTGTTTTTACAGCGTTGAGTAGGCCTAATGTAGGCCTAGGCATATCTGTTGATTCCTTGAACGCTTCTACACACATCAGTTTGCCGTAAAATTACCAGAACTACAGGTAATACGCAAATGTGCTGTTGACACAAGCAACAGTGTTACTTATTTTATCAGTAAGATACCATTCACATGTTTCAAAACAACGGTGAACTCTGTAATGTCAATCATGCACCTGCCTGATTCAAGTCTCGTCCCATATATTCAGACTTTCATTCCATATATTCAAGTTTAATTCCAGATATTCAGAATTCCATTCACATATTCATGCTTCCATTCAATCTATTCCAGTTTAAATTCCATAAATCTTTATATATCATATTATATATATATATATATATATATATATATATATATATATATATATTTAATATTAAAAATAAAAAAAAAAACATAGATACACACACACACCACACACACATCATTATATTTCATTACAACTAGAACATCATAATGATTCTGTATTTAAGCTTCTTGGCGAATGTCACCTTAGGCACTACAGATGCTGTTGTCATCATGTTTAAAGGCTGCTGTGAATACATGAGCAAATGACCATACATGCCAGAGGAGAAAAGAGTGACAGATATGGCACAAGAGACCCTTTTTATCTAACATTTTACAATATTCAGTCAATTTGAGTCCTTTCATTTGGACTCCAAGTCCAGTCTCAAGTCACTGCTACACTTCTAGCCTTTTGACAATGGCATTATGACAAATGATATGACAGAAGATAGACTGGATTCATTATTTTCCAATTGAGAGCTGCATGGGGGCTTTGTGGAGTTCTGACCCACTGCAGATGTGGATTGTCGAAACCATTGCACTATTTATTTATTTATTTATTTAATTTCTTTTTTTTTTTTACTTATGCAAGAAAGCTACTGTTTACTAAGACATTCAGTGAAAATGTTGATGAAAGGCTTGGAAACAGTTATTTCTGCAGCTGACCTTATTGCATATGCATTTGTTGGAGTTTCCCTTTCAGATGCAAAATTTATGGGAGGAGAGTATTTAAATGAGTAACACAAGGTGATTTACTAAGATTTGTTATAGTCAATTTACTGGTATTTGTGTCATTATTTAACATCCAAAATAATATTAACCCATTTTGCGTTGCTACTAGATTATGTGGAGACTCCTAGAATATGTGTATTGATAGATTCATTTTTGCATACTCACGGCTAAGTGATGGGTGTCCAGTGGGTGGCGGTAGCCAGATGGAAACCTCGAGAGCAGACCTGAAAGAGAGAGAGAAGAGTTAGTAGTAGTTCACGCGATTTTGTGTTGCATGGCGCTGTGGCGAAATCTGTAAAACTGCTGGTTGAATAAAAGAAAAAAAACAAAAATCGTTGCCAAATCTGTGATTTGCCTTCTTCAAGTGTGTTACAAAATACTGGCGATGAGGATGGGATCAGCGGTGCCGTTTTGAGTGAGTTACAGTGACGCTGAGCATGGAGATAGAACAACTGCAAGATCAGCTGAGCGAGGCATTGCTCCGGCTGCGGCTTGATCAACTGCACGAGGTGTGTGTGTATGCCAAATTGTCGGCAGAGGGACAGAGTAAATGGCACTCGCTGATCAGATTAATAAGTGAAGCAGTAGAGAATGTTATAGAAACAGAAGAGGATGATGTAGCCCGTCAACGTGTGAAAGATTTGTTAAAGTTTGCCAGCGAGATGACGCGACGCGATGACCGTGCAATACAAGATGGCGGCGGCGACACAGACAGGAGTTCAACGGAGCTCGCGTATTTAAAGAAACAGTACGCAGAACTGCAGCATCATTTCGAGATATCCACAAGTATGCTGAAAAATGAAATTCAGGGCTTGAGTTTGAAAGTTCCTGATGTGTCAAATCCCCCTGTGTTTGGCCAACATAAGCAGGCAGTGCCTGAAGTCACAGTCCGACGTGATTTTAAGATTAATGGCCAAATAGGAGAACAGGGACAGAAAGATAAGCTGTCATACAACAACTTGATGCATCAGATTGATGCTGGAATAAATAAAGGACACAGAGAGTCTGAGATCATTGATGCTGTGATCAGATCAGTCAGTCCAGGTATGAGGCTGCCTGACATGCTGGAGATTAAGACGGATTTAACCCTTTCCCAGCTGCGCACAATTCTGAAAGGCCATTATAAGGAAGAAAGCCCAACCGACCTGTATCATAGACTGATAAACGTAACTCAGGAGAGCCGTGAGTCACCACAAAATTTCCTCTTCCGAGCTATTGAATTAAAAGAAAGACTGTTAGCTGCTGCTCGAGATCCGGATGGAGAAGAATCATACAGTCCAGATCTCATACAGAGGAGATTTTTATGTGTGCTGGGGACAGGCCTGTCAAATGACCACATTAAATACCAACTGAAAGCCTGCCTTGATGACCCTACAGTCACAGATGTAGTTCTCATCACAAAGATGAATGAAGCTGCAAGCCTCGAGTGGGAACGACAGCAAAAGTTCAAGAAAAATGCCCATGTCAAAGAGACTAAAGTCACTGAGATCCAGGCAGAATTACATCAAAGTCAAGACAGAATGGTTCATGCTGTCGCAGGTAAAGGACAGTCCACGCACACACAAGTGAAAGCTTTGAAAACGCCGCAGGTCACAGACAAGAAAGACTCTGAGCTCTACGAGGCCGTCAAGCAGCTGAAGGAGGAGATTGAAGAAATGAGGAAAGTGATGACTGCTTACTGTTCCACACAGCACCGAGAAAGGAAGCGGGGATGTCGTGGGTGTCAGGAGCATGGTAGCGGTGACCAGTGTGACCATTGTTTTAAATGTGGGCAAAGTGGGCATCTTTCTAGAGGGTGCAGGGGACCACCTGCAGGAAGAACAGAAAGAGGGCACTCAGCTAGTAGTATGACGATAACAGCTCACATGACACCATCCCAGTGGTCGAAACATCAAAATGTACTCCTGGGTGACAGCATCAAGCAGTTGGAAGCCCAAGAAACAGCGAAGCAGAAGGAGACCTACCTACAGCTCATCAGGTCAGTAAGTGCTAATCAGCTATCCACCAAACACAATGTACAGCTGCTAAATTTGATTGGAGAAAAATGTCTGGTGAACTGTTTCTTCGATGGTGTGGCAATGCAAGCACTCTGGGATACTGGCTCACAAGTCTGTCTCATGAACGAAAAGTGGAGACAAGAATATCTCCCACACACCACGCTACATAGCCTCGAAGAGATTCTAGGTCCTGGAAGTCTCACCGGTAGAGCAGTAAATCAAACAGTCATCCCATTTGAAAGCTGGATTGAAGTGACATTCAAGCTAGGAACAGACAAAACCACACCGCTGGAATTGGAGGTACCTGTATTAATATCTAGTGATGATGGTGTGGCAGAGGAGCCCATTATTGGGTACAATGTCATTGAGTATCTTCTTAACAATGGTGTCGAGCAACCTACTGGTGTAACAACCAAAGCCATGAGTACTGCCCTGTCCTGTGACTATAAGAAAGCAGAGGTGTTATTGAACTTAGTGAGAAGTGAGGACGATGGAGGCAGCGATGGAGTAGCGAAAACGGGAAGGTCAGTAACAAAAATTCCAGCTAAACAGGCTACAGCTGTTAAATGTTGCATCAAAACGGGCCCTTTATTATCTGACCAAGACGCCTTGTTTGTACCAGATGAGTGTGCACGGTGGCCAGATGGATTGAGGGTGGAGGAAAACATTGTCCACCTCCAGAGAGGGATTTGTTCACGCATCTGCATTCCAGTGATTAATGATACTGTCTATGACATTGACCTGCCTCCACGTGCAATTCTGGGCCATATACAGCGAGTAAAGGCCGTCTACCCAGCGGAGGTGAGACCAGTAACAGCCCAGCAAGATAATGTATGCGAGACTACAGCACACACCACTCAAGGCCCGCCCTTCAAAGTTACCCAATCTACGGAAAATGATGAGACGTTATCGACCCAAAGTAAATACTTATGGGACCCTCCGGTTTGCGTTGACCACCTAACCTCCGAACAGCAACAGAAAGTCAAACAGCTCTTAAGAGAGGAAAGTAGTGCCTTTGCCTGCGATGACAGTGATGTGGGATGTATCCCATCTCTCCAGCTAAAAAAAAAAAAAAAAAAAAAAAAAAAAAAAAAAAAAAAAAAAACAAACAAAAAAAAAAAAACAAAAAAAAAAAAAAATCCGTCTCCATGATACCACCCCTGTGGAAGCACCATATTAATTAAAAATTAACCATACATTGTCTGTTCCGAAGCCACTGCACAAAGAGGTTAAAGAATACCTGGAGGATTTGTTGAATAGGGGATGGATTACTAGATCAAAGTCACCATACTCTTCGCCGGTAGTCTGCGTGCGTAAGAAAGATGGAACTCTCCGCCTCTGCTGTGACTACAGGGAGTTAAATAAGAAATCCATTCCAGACAGACACCCCATACCCCATATACAGGACATGCTTGACAGCTTGGTGGGCAGCTCCTGGTTTTCAGTCCTCGATCAAGGCAAAGCCTATCGCCAGGGGTTTGTTGAGGAATCCAGCCAACCTCTCACTGCGTTCATAACACCGTGGGGATTATATGAATGGGTGAGGGTCCCGTTCGGATTGTCAAATGCACCTGCCGAATTTCAAAGGAGCATGGAGGAGTGCCTGAGAGAACTGCGTGATGAGGTATGTCAACCTTATTTAGATGATAACCTAATCCATTCAAAAACATTTGATAATCATCTTCAGTACCTTAGAAAGGTGTTGCAGTGTTACCAGAAATGTGGTGTTAAGCTAACGCCTCGAAAATGTGAAGTGTTCCGAAACTAGGTACGATTCCTAGGGAGGCTGGTGACCAAAGATGGGTACACGATGGACCCGGCTGACATTGCTCCAGTCCAAGCACTGAAGGAGAGAACCCCTAAGACAGTTGCGAGTTGCGAAAGTATTAGGAATTTTTTTTTTTTCTCTTACTACCGTCGG
>JADLZN010005273.1:0-150545 GCA_018155175.1 Sinocyclocheilus anophthalmus
GAGTTTGTTTTTCAGGATTTCTCTGCTTTGGTTTATCAGGCCTTGAAGCTGAAGATAGGCATGTGTGGACGGCTGGCCGTGGTTAGATTGTGCAGTGCGGTGAAATGTTCTTGGTGGTGAAAGGCCCAGTAGGCCTGGTTTAGTGCAAAAGGCCTGTGGACTACATGTGACACACTGCACGCTTTATGATACTGTAACCTGCCTTGTTTGATTAGTGTTTTTCTGCTAATAACAGAGTTTTATGTGCCATCAGGCTGAATGATTCAGGCATTCTGTCAGCAGTATAAATGAACGCTATTATATGAATAGTAAAGGAAAGCTGCAGACTGCAGCTGACTGATAATGACTTTCGTTTATCATGGAAACTGTCATAGAACTCACTGCACAGAGAGCATTGATCTTTTCCTTTACAAATATGCCTTCGAGCAATGCTATATGAGTGATTCACAAAAATGGACAGTGATGTTGGCTTATGATTGTTTGTGTCCACACAGGTCATTTAATGTACTAGTCATTTTCTGTCAGGACATTATCCATTAATTCTATGGACATTTCTGTTAACTGTAAAACACAACGCAATGCAAAACATCTGTAAAAAAATCAGTACAGACAGAAAATTCTTCATATTAAAATTAATTGTTTTTGCTTTTTGGCCCATGGGGCTTTAAAGTGGTCATATGATGCTATTTCAATTTTTTCCTTTCTCTTTGGGTGTTACAAGCTCTTGGTGCATAAAGAAGATCTGTAAAGTTGCAAAGACTAAAGTCTCAAATCCAAAGAGATATTCTTTATAAAAGTTAAGAGTCAACCACACCTACCTAAAACGGCTCGTTTAAACACACCCCCACATATCAATCGTCATTGTGTGGGAAGATTTGCATAACACAGCCCAAATGTTCACACAAAGATAGAAGGCGTAACTTTTATTCTCGCTGTAGTAGTGTTGTTGCCGCCGCCGCCGCCATGTCGTGATGACGCTGTGTGTTTCATGGTGAAAGCGAAACTACTTTGTTTGGCCTTCCAAAAGAGGACGATATCGATTCGTCATGCCTGGAGCTGATCCGTGCTGGTTGCTGAGGAAATACATCAACTTCGCGCTGTGGATCGCCGGATCGGCTTTCACCGTGGACGAAGCGGAGTCCAGCCCGGGGTCGTCACATGTGGTTGCCGCAAGCCCACCGGACGCTCCTTCGTCGAATCCGCATCCGCATCGTTTCAAGCCCCCTGCAGCGGCTCACTCAAGCAGGCCTCCGCTCACTCTAGCCCGCCGTGTGTTTCGTTGTGAAAGCGAAACTACTTTGTTTGGCCTTCCAAAAGAGGACACGACTAGAAATCAGTGGTTAAGTTGTATTTACAACACTGTTCCAGAACACTTCAACCCAAATATTCAGATGTGTCTTAACGCATTTTATGGAGGACTGTTTCCTGATCCTGGGAGAGTAGACTACAATGCCGGCTGTTCTGACTCACAGACTGTAAGTATGTTTTTTTATATTTAAAGGATTTGCCACTGATGATTCAAACGCGAGTTTTGAGCAGTGTAGAGTAGCACTTGTTTGTCATTTCTCCGATCACAAATGCAGACATGGTTTTATGTTTACGTGGCGATGCAACACAACGCGTAAAAAGATAGTATAAATCATTATAATCCGTAATTATGTCTCCACTGGATGCAACAAATGCCTCGTTTATAATGGGTTTTAATGTTTTTGTTTCGTCGCTCCGGCCTGACAGGGCATCACAAAATTGGTGAGGGGCGTATCATTTCCGTCACACGCTTGAGGTATTGGCCAATCACAACGCCTGATGTGGCCAATAAGAGAACACGCCGCTTTCAGAGAGAGTGAGCTTTGTAAAAAATTGACCGCGTTTCAGGGCGGGTGCATAGAGGAGAAACATAAGTACAGTAGGTGGGGAAAATGTGTTTTTTGAACCTTAAACCTCATAAATGCATTTCATTACACCAAATACACAAAATAATGTTCTTTTTAGCAACATCATATGACACCTTTAATTAGATGCAAGGGTGTGGATCTCTTTCATGTCATCTATACACCCATTAAAATGATGAGACCAAACAACTCAAAACAGTGTCCACTTTAGATTAATTAACAGTGACACAATTACTGAAAGAATGGCTGCCCATGTTTATCATCCAGTGAATTGTTTTGGAAAGCAGTTGCGAATGAGATGACAAATGTCTGTCATGCAGTAGAGTCCTGCAGATGGTGTGGTTTGGAAACATTTTTTAAGTGGAACTCAAGCAGCTATAAGCAAACACTGTAATTATGTTTGTGTAAGGGGCAGTGCTTCAGTTCGGCCATTCTGATTAAAAAAAAAATTTGCATGCATAGAGATTAAATGATTAGCACCTAGTAGAGGCTGGGGTCGAGGCAATAATCATTTACTTTTCTAAACAGTTAAGAGCATGTGCAATACACCTGTGACTTTATTTATTTATTTATTAAAAATCCTGTTTGCAAAGTTTATTTTCCCCCTAACCTTTCATGCTTAAATGTCAACCAGCCATTATATAGTCTGGCCACAGGTTCCAGTGGCTCTTTGCACTTGATACATTTCAGTTTTACTCTCTTTGCATCGGCTGAGCGCTGCACAATAAATGGACACATTGGCATTTGGAATCCAGCACAGAAGTTCAGTGGTCATGCTTTCACATGCACTTCTTGGCTAAATGTCACTCTGCAAGAGCTTGTCTTGGAGCTCTCGCTTCCCATATGGAGCCGAGCTTGTTCTGGAGGCTTTCACGCCTTCTTCCTGGAGCTTTTTACAGTCACCTCCAAGAGGAGAAGAACACAATGTTTCTGCGAGCTGCCACCTCCCTCTTGATGCATTAACTGGCCTGCTAAAGACAAGAGGCCAACAGCTCCAATTCTTCACAACAGCCCCCCCCCACCCCAACAACAGTTTTCTAAAGATATTATAAACCTGTTGCTGTTTTGGTTTTCTTTCTTAAAGGGGATAGTTCATTCAAAAATTATTATTATGTCATTAATTACTTCATATCTTCATAATGTTCCAAACTTGTTTTGGTACCATATCGCCATACACCAGTCTCTGAATTTTTGAGACCATTGTGAGGGTGTATTTGTATATAGACAGCTGAGGTTTGTTACCTGCATGACAGTTGGTCCTTGGCAACACTTATGCGAACAGGTTCTTTGCCCTCCCACTGAAGGGTTTAATTGCATGTGCATAAGAGCAGGTGGCACAGATCTACACCTCAGTAAGGAAAATATCAGAATTGCTTGACTTCACCCAGTAAATGACAGCGTGGACGACAACTGGAACCCGTACCATGTGGGTGCAAAGCCTCCTCTGTTCAGGTGCGAAGAATTTGTCATGCATATTATAGTGGCCTCCGTCATCTGCCACCTCCTTCAGGCAGATGTGGAACTATATTTAGCATCCATGCTAGAGTGCTGTTGAATTATGCTGCTTTTTTATGCCATCAGGCTAAGTGGACCCTGCTGAGCATGTTCATGTTATCGGCCCAAAATTAACATCATTGTTTAGTTAGTTTACCTTAACGGGATAATCCACCACAACAAATCGTAAATTCTCTCATCTTTACTCACCCGCATGAATCCCAGATGTACGATGACTTCTTCTGTGGAACACAAACAGAGATTTTTTTAGAAAGCTAATCCATATAAAGTAAGTGGTTAGGTCCCTCAAATCTGATGCTCCAAAAACCGCACAAAACAAACACAACAGTAATCCTTATCACCCACATTGATAAATCAATGTCTTGTGCATTCATTGTAAACTTGTGCGAAAAGTGGCAGTTTTCTCTGCACATTAATTATTGTGTGACTTTTACTATGTGTTTACATCACATTTCACAACGTGCTGACATTTACAGTTGGCCAGAAGTAAGGTTTTATAGTTTAACAAATTCAAAATATTAATATTTTTCTCACACACATCTATCATTTTTCTTTAGAAGACGTTCATTCATCAACTGGGGTCATATAATTTACAGCTGTATTCATTTTGTGTGGTTTTTGAAGTGTCAACTTTGTAGGACCTTACATTATACAAACTCACAGAGTACTCAGAGAAACAGGATTATTTCTCTAAAAATTTTTGGGTGAAGTACCCCTTTAATTGAACATTAAAAGCTGGACCTTTGTGAACTACCCCTTTAAAGTCCCGTTCAGACCGAGACAATAACTACAACAGTAAGTTGTAATAAGCGTTTAATTCTATGAGAATAGAGAAGCCCACATCACAGCTGTAACAATAACGACATAAAGGAACAATCACTTTCAGAATGAATGATAGACATTGACAGGCAATGAGAATTCACTGACTTTAAAGAGCTTGAAGATTTAAAGTTGGCAAACGCATAACTAGCATGTGCTTATAATGAACAAAATGCTATGTGCGTTGATGTGGATGCTACCATTATATTTATCTTTATAGTTATCATTCTTGCTGTGAACCAGCCTTAAATCTCTCTTTCAGATATCAATTGTCTATTGATAGCTAGCTGAGAGAAACCGGCTAACTGTTGCCTGAAGGAAAAGCAAATGGTTATAACGTGACTGGCCAAGTTGTTTTCCACTTCTAGGGTACTGACCTTGCAAGACTGCTCTTGTATTCTTCTGCTTGAGATAAATAACACTCATATTATTCAGACCAAGCACTTCAGCTCAAGTAGCTAACTGTCTCCCCAAAGACTAGCCGAGCTTCTTAATGAGCTTTTTAGCTGTCTGAAAAGATTTGAGTGTCCTAATCAGAAATAACCATTAGCAAGATTCGTCCTTGTCTCTTGTGACTCAAGTAAAAAAAATAAAAATACTAATCTGCTGTTAGTATTAGTATCGTAGCACATCATCACCAGGCATAAAATGGGTGACATGGAATGTGACTATGACCTCAGCAACCACAAAACTGAACCGCCTGCTTGTGCAGTGACATCATGACCACATGACACAGACCAGGGCGGCTAAATTGTACCAAATGTGGGATACAGCATGAAATAAGAGAATTTCACTTGGGGAATTATTAGAGTTAGCTTTCCAAGGCACAATCCTGCTTATTATGGATGGCTAACTGCCCCTTAAATACAGTAATAAATATGTTTTGCATATTGTTTCGCTGTTGGGGATTGGTACAGAAACAGTGTGCAACTTCCCAGCACAGTGCAGTTTCCAATAAATATAGGACTACATGCTGTTGATTTGTAGGAATAATATTTTCAAGAGATAATACAATTTTTATGTAGTGCCCTTGTGATAAAGAAGTGTGCTTGATTGTATTGAATGTGCACTTGTAGTGAACCTCAAATCTTAAGTTTATTTTAAAAACACTACTTGCAAATAATATAATATTAATTAAATAAAAGGCCACTTAAGTGAAAAAGAGTACATTTTCATGACTACATTTCTCAACACAGTTAAGTACAGTTTTAAAAATCATAAATCATAATGTTTTAATAATATTTTTGTGCTTTAAAGAACACTTTGCTGTCTACTACTAAAACACATGTAAGTACATGATTTTAATTTTAACTGTAGTGTTATTTAATATTACATTTAAAAATTAAAATAAATTTTAAATGTGCTAAATTTCAACGTCAGCATTACAAATGTGCAGTTATAAATATATTTAAATACATGACATGCAAGTTTTAATAGAAATTACATTACATTTGAGTTTACCATACGCTTGTCAGTCCATTCAGAAATACATTCTCAGCCATATTTCAAAGAAATATTGCACAATTCATCTAAAGATCTACTTACGTCCGCTGACTGCAAAAACAGTATCTTAAATGAAGTTATGGCATTTAATATAAAATTAATACTTATAATACATTTGTATTTAATTGCAAATAACATGCAATTATGTGTCCGAAAACATTACATTACGTTTGCACTTAAGTATATTCCTTTCAAGTATATTATTTCTGTAATAAGTAAATGTTTGCTAAAACGTTCTTCTTTTTCGCAAGTGGTGGCAGAACAGCTATGCCGTTAAGCCTAAAAATACATTTGGGTATGAGCTCTAGATATTAAAACTCGTAAAATAATCAAGCTCTTACATCACTCCGGCAAAGACATAGTGTTACTTCATGTAATGGGATAAAATGGACTACGAGTTCCGGGAAACAGGACATTGCATTTTGGGGTCTTGTGTAAAAGGACATGTTTCATTGTGTTGAAATCTGATTATCCGAAGGGAATTGGGCAATAATTTCATATGAAACCTTGCCCAGCCATTGTAAAGTGAAGCTTGCTTTTGCCAAAGTAAATGATGAACCTCAGATTAGTTCAGTGACGGTCTTGGCAACAGCCTGAAGACAAGCCTGTCAGCTTAGTTTTGTATGCTGATTCTGTCCCCAAACCTTGTTTACAGCTGACCGTCTGCTGTTGGTGAGGGAGGGCCATATCCTGCACATTTCAGCAGTCAGTTTTAGTTCTGACACGGAAAAGAAGCACAGTCAGCACGACTCCAGAGCAATGGAAGCCGAGGGAATAAACACCTAGAGGAGCGCAACAGTAAATGCTTAGAGGTGATGAGGTGAAATGGAAATTACTGGCACAATAAACTTAGTATAGCGCTACAAGTGAAATATATAAAAGATACTGAATAAGGGTCTGAAATTGTATTGTGAGACACTATATTGTCCTGTTGTGAAAATTAGGATTGTCATGAAATCAGAAAAAGTCTGACTCAAGACCTGGACCAGAAGAGTTTTTAATTTTAAGACCATATTGTTATGGTCTTGGTCTTGGACTCGGCAGCATGTAGGCACAGTCTTGACTAGGACTCACCCCTTTTCTTTTTTCGGTCTTGACCTGGACTTGAAAAAGCTAGTTGAATGAGCTAGCTGGTCTACTCTGTGGCCCTCTTGACAAGATCACTGTTTTTTTTTTCTTTTTTTTTTTTTTTTTTTTTTTTTTTTTTTTTTTTTTTTTTTTTTTTTTTTTTTTTTTTTTTTTTTTTTTTTTTTTTTTTTTTTTTTTTTTTTTTTTTTTTTTTTTTTTTTCTTTTTTTTTTCTTTTTTTTTCTTTTTTTTTTTTTTTTTTTTTTTTTTTTTTTTTTTTTCTGGCTATTTTAATGAATGGTCCATTAATACTCTCCTTATACTGTCTTTGAATGAAAATTACACTCTAAAAAATGCTGGGCTAAAAAGGGACAAACCCAGCTATTGGGTCAAAAGGAAAAACCCAGCAGTTGGGCGTTGACCCACGCGGGGGGTAAATGTTACCCCAACCTTCGGAGGTAGGAACCCAAACCGCTGGGTTCAAAAAACCCAATTGCTGGGTTTGTCCCTATTTTTACCCAGCGCTGGGTTATATTTAACCAGCATTTTTTAGAGTGTAGTGAGACTAGGTTTAGTTGTTTCATGGCATTTTTTTTCCAGAAATACTTTTTTTTTTTTTTTTGGCAAAGGTCGGTTATGAAAATTGTTTAGAAAATCATTAAGGCTTGTCAAATCCGCATTGTAAATACATAAACATTTCTTAGCACAGCAAAAGCAGTAGAAAATAATTTTTTTCTACTTGCTGCTTAAAAATTAAATTTCTTAGCACAGCAAAAGCAGTAGAAAATCAAATTTTTTCTACTTGCTGCTTAAAAATTGTCATAGAAATTGGTACATTTAGCATTTCCAATCCTCACAAAATCTTCCGTACATCCATTTTTGTTAGGCTGATTTATGTAGGTTTAGGTTTATTTAACCTGAGGTGGTGGCACAGAAGGACTGCAGTGGCAATTGTGACCTAGCTCTATAAGAAATAAAAACACCTGAGATGTTAGAGGAAGGTTATGTTTGATGTTTGTGAATTTAATATCCTCTCAATTTTAACACATTTAATCCCACAGACATTTCACAAGATTAGATTAACCAGACTGGCGCAGCTTTTCACACTCTTCAAATTGTCTTCCTTTGTGAAAAAGACGTACACTTAATTGTGTTGAATGAGCACCTGCAGTATACTTCAAATCTTACGAGTATATATATATATATTTTAAAGTTCATGTCTATATTAAACACACTGACTGGCATACACTTTTTTTTTAAAAGTGGACTTTGTAATAATGTCAAATACATTTTAAATAGTTTTGTTTCATACATAATCAGACATAACGCGTTTTAATAATCTTTTGTTATGCTTTAAAGGAGTACACTTATTTTTATGTGATGACTAACATAGTAAAGCACATGTAAAGTATATGATTATATTTTTTACTGTTATTTGATCAAGTTGATCAACTGAGTTGATTACTTCATAATTACAAATGTTTAATTGCAAATACATTTGAATACATGACATAACAATTTCCAAACATTTATTTAGTCATTTAGCAGACGTTTTATCCAAAGCGCTTGGAAATGAGGACAATAGAAGCAATCAAACCAAAAAAAAGAGCAATAAATGAAAAGGGCAATAGAAATGACATTAAAGCATGTATTACCATAAATGCTTGTCAGTGCAATTTAACTTGACAAGAAGTAATTATGAAATTACATATAAAGATGAACTATAATTTTACTTAAGTGGATCAAATGGCACTTTTAATTTCAATTTATCGTATTTAATATAAATTAAATTATAATACATTTTCATTTAATTGTAAATTACATGCAATTAAGTGTCCAAAAACATTGCCTCCAGTTCACATATAATAAATACTCCTTTTGAAAATCCATTTCTATTTCACAAGGTTTCTGTAACCTCAGAGATGAGACTCTTCTAAAAGAAGAAATAATTTTTTGGGTGGATCTCCTTGGCAATGACATTAACTTCAGCATTATCAATGGTGACGGCGGACAAACAGGCAGCTGTACCCACAAGCATGAAATTAACTTGCACTTTAATCACTTTCTTTGTTTTTTTTTCTTTTTCCATGTGGCAGTAGCACAACTTGTTTAAATTAATTGTGGTGACGCTCTTTTATGCAGATGAACAGCCTCATTTAAATGACAATGTGAGTTTGTCAGCTGTGATTGGTTGTGGCAGAAGTTACGCCTAAATTATCCTGGACTCACAATTAGACTTGGCATTTAGTGACAGACATCTTTCTAACATATTTGATTAGTTTAAAATCAGATCAAACGGTCATATGATGCAATTTTCCTTTCTCTTTGGAGTGTTAACAAGCTCTTATGCATAAAGAAGATCTGTAAAGTTGCAAGACTAAAGTCTCAAATCCAAAAAGATATTCTTCATAAAATTTCTAACACGGCCCCACATGTCTACGTCACTATGTGGGAAGATTGGCATAACGCCGCCCAAATGTTCAAGCAAAAAAAAGAAGGCGTAACTTTAATTCTCGCTGTAGGATTGTTTTTTTCCTTTTCTTGTTGCCGCTGCCGCCATGTCGTGAAGGGGCTGTGTTTCATTGTGAAAGCAAAACTAATTTGTTTGGCCTTCCAAAAAAGGACAATATCTGCTTCGTCATGCCTAGAACTGATCCGTGATGGTCGCTGAGGAAATACATCAACTTTGCTGTGGATCGCCGGATCGGCTTTCACTGTGGACGCGTTCAGCCGGAGTGTCAATGCCTTCCGGACGCTCCTGCGATCGAAATCGCCGGAGTGCGGCAGTATAAAGCCACACCCGCTTCTGTACCACTGTAACCCTCCAGCAATTCCTCACGATAGCCCCCGGCATCTGACTCACTGTAGTACGATGCCGCTCACTCGTAGGTCCAGTGTGTGACGCGTTTCGTTGTCCTTTTTTAAAGTACGTTTTTTTATATTTAAAGCGAGTTTTTTTTTTTTATATTTAAAGCGAGTTTTTTGTGCAGTGTAGAGTAGTGCTTGTTGTTTCATTTCTCCGATCACAAATGCAGACATGGCTTTGTTTACGCGGCTCGATGCAATGCAACGCAATGCGTAAAAAGACAGTGTAAGTTATTATAATCAGTAATTATGTCCCAACTAGATGCAACAAATTCCTCATTTATAATGAATTTTAATGTTTTTGTCTCATCGCTCAGGCCGGACACGGCATCAAAGTATGGTAAGGGGCGTAACATTTCCGTCACACGCTTGAGGTATTTCGGCCAATCACAACGCAATGGATAGTTGGCCAATCACAGCACGCCTTGCTTTTCAGACCTATGAACTTTGTAAAAATCAATGCGTTTCAGAAAGGCGGGGCATAAAGGAGAAAAAATAATGTACAGGATGGCGGACACACCCCATATTGTTTTTTGAACCTTAAACCGCATAAAAACATTTCATTACACCAAACACACAAAACAATGTTCTTTTTAGCAACATCATTTCTTAAAACTTTTGTGGTTATAGCTACACAAACTGTTTTGTTCGTCTAGTGCAGTGTATTCAGTAGTTCTCCCGGTGTTATTCTTATTAGCATTTATTTTTGCTGGTTATGCTGCTCGTAGCAGCAGTCAGCACTATCAAGAAGCTAGAGTCACGTCCATAATTATCTAGTTGAACACTAACTCTCCGTCATAATAGGGCTCACATTGCAACATGAGGCCCAGGATATAATCTAAGCATGTCTTGCCTGCTAGACATTCCATTTACATCCAGTAATTGCGTGCTTCAGCCGGTGTTGTTACAATTCTGATATTTGTCCGCCCTGTTTGTACTTAGCAGGCGTCGGTCGTTTTACCCAGAACCTTTCACTGCGTGGCAACGTCGAGCTTTATTGCTATATGCACTGACACTGACCACTATTTTTCACGAGCTCTCAGCGCACCATCATACGACTAGCCTGCGGCATTGAATCACAATCTATGTAAGATTTGAACCCCCACGTTCTAAGGTACCCCACAGCTGTCGTCGATGGGATATGTTTTGCTGATGTTGTGTTTGTTTGGCCCCGCTTCTTCGGAGAGAATATGAAAGTCATCGCGCTCACGCAGTGTGAGTCACACACCAGCCCACATAACTTTGTCGACACTTGTCGTAGGTGTGTGCACAATGTGTGTAGTATTTCTGAATCTAGAGAGTTTGTGTAAGCAGTCTAATAGTAGTTCGGAGCGTGAACGGGGTTGTTTGTATGCATATTTTTTTGCAACCGCATCGACCCTTCTTTCTACGTAACCCCCCTGTACGTGTTTTCTCTGAACTCCGTTTCTATTGGCCTGCTTTTTTGCCACTCTCATGTGCCCCCCCCTCCACCCCGCCATGTATTCCGTAGCTTTTCCACTCGAAAGAATCTTTTTTCCACTCTGTCCCTGTTTTTTTTTCGCTTTGTTTTTTTTTATCCCTTTTTCCTTTCTCTCCCCCCCCTTCCCTTTCTTTTCTCCCATCCCTCCCCATGACTCTCACCCTTTTTCCCCCCCCTTCTCCTTCCCTTTCCCCCCGGAATCCCCCCTTGCCCTTCACCTTTCCCTATTTTTCCCCATCCCTTTTCCCTTCCAGGGACCACCCTGGGCACCCCCTTAGTCAGTTTCTTCTACTAGAATAATGCTCTATCCATCTGTATTGTACTGTTACCGTAGGTTTTCCTGCCTTTTCATCTTTACTTTTTGCTGCTGTGTGTGCTCCTAGGGTTGTGCCACTCCTTCCCCCTACTCCTTCCCTTTGTAGTTTTAAGTTGACATTTTTCACACTGCTGTTAGTTCTCCTTGATGCCTAGCTTTCGTTGATTGCCCCCCCGTACTCCTTTTATTTTGCCGACCTTTCTCCTATCCGCTACCTTAGTCCGCACAAACGTCCACTTTACATGATCGCGCTCTACGACGTCGGAGTTTGTTTTTTTTTCTCCCCTACCCTCCTGTTTCTCTTTCGGGTCCCACCGTATTAGCACTGCTATGAATCAGATGTAGTCTTGTACCCCACTTTTTATGTATAGCATCCGCCGAAAATCATATCTGCGACATGTATGTTTACCGTCATTTCCGTGAGTCCCCTTCGTAAAGTAAATAGGTTTTCCTTCCCTCCCACCCCTTCTCACCTCCAACGTGTTTTTACACCACAACCTATTTGGCTTAGGTTCCTTTTCTCAGATAATCAGCTCAATGTGTATTATGTATCTGATTGATATGGAGTTCTTGGTATTGTATTTCTCACTGAGAACGTCACTATTTCCTGCTCTTATTTACATTCCCTATATGAACTTTATTACCCCCGTGATTGGAGGGATTACTTCATTCCTTTGTACGACTTCCGCAAACCCCCCCCCATACCTCTCCTTTGCTAATTCTCACTTTGCTTCCACAAAGATTGCCCGTTTTTTCCCATATATAACCCGTTGTCTTTCTACGTACCTTGTACGATGACGTCGCGGTCCAACCATCTCGGAGCCCTTGGGTAATTCGTTTATTTTGGCAGAATATTTATAAAAAATGTAATTTTTATAGCACAAGCGAATTTTCATCAGCCATATTCCAGTTCCATTATTCGATTCTTCAGTGGCACATGATCATTCAGAAATCATTCTAATAAAATATAAATGTTTCTTGAGCACTAAATCGGCATATCAATGATTTCTGAAGGATCACGTGACAATAAAGATTGGAGCAATGATGCTGAAAATTCAACTTTGATCACAGAAATAAATTATATTTTTTAACTGCACAGTATTACTGTTTTTACTGTACTTTTAATCAAATAAATTTAGTTTTGGTGAGCATAAGAGACTTCTAAAAAGAAACATTAAAAAAAATCTGAATTTTTCCAAACTTTTGACCTGTAGTGTATAAGGAGTGTGTCTGAGTGCCCGATAATCCACGGTCTTGTGAAGATGGTTCGCTCCACCATTATTGATTCACAGCACTGGAGTTTTCTTCATCATGTTGCTGTTTTGGAAAAATCTTATCCCCATGAACGATCCTATGAGTGCTCAGGCATCCCGTGTTTCTCTACCTTTAACCTACCCTCACTCCCCTGAAATTCAAAAATGGAAAATTTGTGTTAATCACGCCTGACAACATGATTATCCTCACTGTGCACTGACAGTTGTAATGAAAACAGAAAGCTTGCAGGTGGCTTGTATTTCCTTGAGGGGGCATGATTTATCTGAACCAATAGAATTGTCTCTAGCAGCAATGGTCATTCCTAATGGATTCAGGGCCTTGCTGTACACCATGACTAATACGGGTATTTTCCCAGCTTTCGCTCCTGCCAATGCTAATCAATTCGTCTACATAATCAGTTAAACACATTCCCGACTGAAGAAATTCTTGCGGGTATTCGCCACTCCGATCCTTCTAGTCTACAGCATGATGACTAAAACAAAGCCGAACGGAAATTATATACAACGTGTAGTGCAGGTCAAAGGCAACATACCTCAGATACCCCCCCTCTCCCGGCCTGGTTAGCGCGGTTGATTGTTTCTGGAATAGTTTGGGAAATGTATAATCTAAATGTCGGATAGCTTGAATGCCTTCTGCACCGAACTTTGAAAAAGGTCCTGATTACAGGCCACAGATTTTTCCAGAGATGTGCATATGATTGATATGCCTCATAGACAGTCTCTAATGCCTCATCACTTCTAGTTTATTTTTTCGGCATGTCCCTGAAACAGGAGCATAACATGCGAGGTATTTTAATCCAGGAAGAGCTCAAGAGTTTTCCCTGTAGATATCTGGATATCCTGAGAAAACTTGTGGTCTTGGCTGACCACAACATCTATAGAGGTGAAACTTTGACTGAATTTATCTGAGTTGCCATAATCACCTCGTCTCGAGGACACCATATGAATAAGTCTTCATTCATCATTCTTCCAGGAAACGTCATGCGTTTGCAACTTGTTGTTTAGGAGGTTTATTCATACACCGTGGCATTCATACAAACTAATGATAAAGTTTGTATAAATGTTTGTATGAACTAACTTTGAAGAAGTGTTGCTCTTGTGCACTGTAGAATCTTTTGCAAGTTCATCTTGGTGTTTGTACTAGAATTGATCGTATTCTCCATTAGAAGTCTCTGGAATAAACAAATTACTTGGGAGCCACTGGATCCTAAAAATCAAACAGAGCCCAGGTCCAGCTATCTCAGATTGGGACACAGATGACACTAGCCACTGTCACAAATTAGTATGGTATTACTTGTAGGCATGTAACAATGCCCCCTGAGCCGGTAAAAAATCGATAAAAATATGTGACTATTTAAGTCGGTTGATATGTTAAACGAATTGCGATGCATTTGGGGGTCAGGGTTTATATGAATGTATCTCTGAGGAGAACTGACTGTCTTCAGAAAAAGTTTAGATTTTTTATTTCTTTTCATGCTGACTCTGTCTAATGCATATTAAAGTAATGTTAATAAGCGTAGCACTGCTTTGCAGGGTTGCTAGGTTATCATAACAAAACCCGCCCGATTGCTATTCAAAACTAGCCCAATCGCGTTCCGGGGGGTAAAATACACTTTTTTTTGGCAGGGTTCCCCTGGTAAAATTAGCATTCCAGGGGATAAATATCACGTTATTGGGGTCGCTTCAACCTGTGGACATGAAAAACAACCTCCGCCGCAACAGTGTTGAAGTAGCCTGATTCCTTGGGAAAACCGCGGACTTGGCAACACTACTGCTTTGTTTACAGGAAAACGCTGTATCGCTTCTGTTCCAAAAGCGCCACCTGCTGTCAGAGAATGAATCTGCATCTCATTCAGCTCGTCTGCTGTTTTTGTTTCATGCAGATATTTTTATGTATATTTTCACAAAACTGAAGTCAGACCATTCGGTTTTTGCTTCAAAATTAAATAAATCTAATTTATATCAAAAACTGCTTATGCCGAATTTATGCAGCATCTTTTTTTGGATTGTGATTGGATAATTAAATGGAAAGAGCACAGGCAAAGCCTTTAGTTTGTTTATATGAAGAGATTTATTTGTTGTATTATTAATTTATTTGATTTGGGATTTGTGTTAAAATGTCAATTTAGTTATGTTATTTGACATATTTCAATTTCACAAAAAATGTGCAGCATTTTGTCTGAGAAACTAATGAAGGACCCAACCCCCCAAACTGGAGACGAGAAAATCATTTCTTGAAATCAGTATAGTTGTGAATCGTATCTTATCATGAGTTGTGTGAATCATTATGTCCCTAATTACTTGATAAATCTTTTTTTTTTTTTTACTTTGGAGTAAACAGTACTGTAAACAGTGCAGAGTAATTACATCATAACCTGCAGCCCTCAGCACATTTTTCCAGTCACTTATTTCCTTTGCAACAAGGATCCTTATGTAATGATGTGCAGAAAATGAACCAGGTTTTGTGATCATCTTTCCTGGAGGAATATTTGTCATAGTCAGCATAAGGCTTTTCCACCCATTATGGTTTTTGCCAAATGTTTTTTCCATATGTGTGACAAATATGATCCAGTTTCTAAAACCCCTTTGCTTGGTTTGTCAGGAAACCATGGTGCATCAAGATCTGGAATGATTATTAGCTGCACAAAATACTGGTTAGCACACCCCCTTCCTGCAGCTTTCTATTTGTCAACCACAGTAATCACATTTCATTAGCGTTAACCACACGCGGCCCTCTGGAGCGACCCATTTCCGAAACAACCTTAGCAGCCTAACCCATCTCCCAAAATATTCCACCCCAACGTTCATGAAAGCAATGCTGCAGAACAGTTGGAGTTCAGCCATTTTAGGTGACCTGATAGAGGAAACCGTCTTACCCTATGCATTTTATGCGGGAATTTTTGGTTGCCATGACAACCACGGTGATATCCCCTGTTATATCGTATTATGTGTAAGCCGCGTATAATGTCACCTTCGTATTTGCTCACCTAAAACTTAGCAGGCTTCTCGAATAATAAAAGTGATGGTTTCTCAAAACACCATTCTTCAATAAATAATTCATTTCATGGTCAATAATGCACAACCATCGCTGCTAATATTAGATTATACATATATTTCAGACAAAACTAAGAATACTTCGCATAACCATCACTTCTAGTCCATGAAACTTTAGTCAGCTGTCACGCCTCTCCACACATAATGGGTTTAAAATAGGGAGTGTTTTTTGCTTGAATTGGCTTAGGTATCTGGCAAACACACTGGTACTACGGTTGTGTGTGTGTGTGTGTGTGTGGACGTTGTGACAACTCTATTGTGTCGATACAGCTGGAGCATGACACACACCCTCTTGCCAGATAGACGGCTGGTGGCGACAGCATTCGCCAAATGGCGGTAACGGCAGAGATGCTGCTGGCTGTCCTAATGATGCTCTGTTGGGAGTGGAGGAGAGGGCAAGCTTTAACTTGTTCTGAAGTGAGGGTAGAGAATACATGTGTGTTCGTGTGTTGCTTTGTGTCTGTATGTGTTTGTGTACAAAATCAGCTGAAATTACACATGGACTTTATGGATTATTGCTACTTAAGTATCATGGTTTGTATGTACATTCTTCTAAATTTGTCATGAGCTGTGTCTGTGTGCTGTCCCCCTGTGAAATGCTCTCTCAGCAGGCTGCTGGGACAGTTTGGCTCAGGGTAGCAGATGTCTGGAGTGGTCCATCTCTTTCTCAAATCCTGCTATTGATTTCATTTTTATCCACCACTGTCTCATAAACCCCTTCCCCCATTCCCCTTCTGTTTTTCTTTCTTTGCGGTAAAGGCAGGGGGCATTCCTGTCATGAATAACCCGTCAGCGGCTTTTCCCCCTATAGCAATGACACTTTCTCTGGAGGTTGAGCTCTTAAATGATGGATGTAGGATTTTAAAGATAGCCTGAGGAAGGATTGGGAAAAGAGAAGGTGATAGATCAATCCTGGGTGATGTATTCAGCAATTGTTTAAAATATATCAACATAAATGTATTTTATATAGCTATATCTATTATTATCTTATAATACTATATCGCTGAATAGATGAGAGGTCCTTTTTTCTCTAATTTCCTGTATTGATATATTTTTCATTTTTTTAAATAAATAAATGTATTTAGCAATGTGCAAAAATATAGAAAAGATACATTAAGCAATACACACTATATGGTACAAATGTATACAATTTATTTATATACAGTATGCAATTTATATACAACTTGGTGTGTCTCATATCATCTTAATCAGTCCAAAATATCAGTCCTCTAATATTAGCTGATATATTAGTGTAAACTATGCATCCCAATTGTATACTGGTATAAACTGGTGAAGTAAAAATAGCATATGTATCCTATTTACAGTGAAAACAAGCAAATCTGCCAAAAAACATGGGCATGTTCCCAATTGTACAATTGCTCAGCAAATCTCCATTTTCTTATTTTGAGAGGTGTGAATACCAGGACCCTATGTGTGAGTATATGCAATTTTCACATATTATATTGAGACTTGCTGACGGCCTGGTTAGGAATCCCTTTGTCATGCTGTGTCCTGCTGACGGCTGTCAGTGTGATGGCCACGTGTCGCCCTGACCCCTCTCAACTCATGACCCATCCTCCCCGACTCCCCTCCTCCAGCCCGCAGGCTTACACTGCCAGATGCTTCCATCTGCTTCTTTCTCTATCCCTCTCTTTCTCTTCCTCATCTGTTTTTCCCCCTCCTTCCAGTCCACAGACCTTTTTAAGAGTACATGCCATATTTAATTGTCTTAAAGGGATAGTTCATCCAAAATATGTAAAATATATCTCCATATAATTTACAATGTGGTTTATTTCTATTATTTATTTTAAATCTCTAGGTTTATTATTACAAAAAAATATGATTGGTAATAATAATTTTATTTTGCTGTACAACTAAATTATGAATTAAAATACTAATATTTATGGCTCTCTTCATTTCTTAATTTTCAAACTTCAAACTATCAAGCTTTTATTTTGGCAGAAAACCACATGGAGCTTCTCTTTTGTTGGCAACATCAGATTTATATATGCTTCTCATTACAAGTTTAATTATTTGATTAAATCACAGTCTTTGCCATGTGATAACCACACTAAGCCATATCACAATATTGGTTTTCGTTTTTGAGCATTCATGCAACCCAAATTTTTTGTATTTTAATTTTTTTTGAGATTCACACACCTAAAATCACAAGTGAATTTTTAGAAGAGTGTCCTATTGCAAGCTATACTACCATTCTGATGTTGACTGCCTGAGAAATAAAACTGCAGTGATTTATTTGAATGTTGTCGGATGGGGTCAGCAGCGGGGTGACTGAGCTGCATGATTCTTTTCTTTCAAGGTAGCATATCATGGCCCGTAGTGCATACATTTCTCTATGCTTTTTTAGGAGCACTGTCAAATCTGTCTTCTGTCTTTTCTGCAGCATTTATCTTTCATTCAATCGCTCATTTATTTGGACTAAGCCCCTCCCCCAATTATTTTAATTTCCTCATGCTTATTTCTACATCATGCTAGAATAACTATTTTCTTTTTCTAAGTGCGGTCCTTTGCATCACATTTTTCAATCACTCTGTTTTCTGAGACTTTACAGATTATTTGATTGAACATTTGGGCAGAGTGTTGGAAAAGAACTCCTTTCTGGCCACGAGACAGAGGTGATAATTTATTGCTGGACTATAATCCAGCATCATCCCAAATCAACCGTGAGCTGAGAATGAGTACTGTTCTATTTCAGGCCATTTCTTTATCTTCAGCACTTCCTCGCTCTTTGAAGTGCATGTCACCTTCCCCTTTAATGAGCCTTTCCTTTTTCTCTCTCAATTTGTGTTCCAATTAAAACGTCTGTTCTTCAGTACATCAAACATACTGCATGTATAAATGCACATGGCTGATGGCCTGTAAATGGACATTAGATTGTTGTGAATTACATAGGTTTTACACTTTTTTTTTAAAATATATGTGAGTTTTTTTAAACAATTTCTATCTATCTCTCTCTCTCTCTATCTCTCTATCTCTCTCTCTATCTCTCTATCTATCTATCTATCTATCTATCTATCTATCTATCTATCTATCTATCTATCTATCTATCTATCTATCTAATCTTCATACACTACTGGATCTGCCCCACTGTACAGTTTTGCTGGTGTATGTTTAGGTGAATTAATGGGTTTGAAAACTGTGGTTTAGGATTGCATCTTTTCTTTTCTTCATCTGAACTGGCTGTATCAGCCTCTTTTAAATGATGATATTTTTATTTCCTTTGATAATTATATTTAGATGGAATCTGCCTCCCACAGTTGATTTGCATCCACTGAATTTAATTGCATGAGCCCCTCTGTGGCTGGACGTTTTGCTGAGTTTTGTTATTTTGCAGAGAGGCAATTGCTTCGCCCAAAGAATGCTACATGGTGTGTGTGTGTGTGTTGTTTGTGGTGTGTGTGTTGTGTGTGTGGTGTGTTTTGTCCTGCGTGTGGGTGTGGGTGTGCTTGTGTTTTTGTTTTATACAAGATGATCTGTGCATTTTATTTTGCAGCGATTCAACAGTAAATTTCATGGTAAATAATTCATATTTGATTTTCATAGCTCTTTTTAGTACCACTGATGGACAAAAATATGTATATACTTACAGCTGAAATATGCACCAAAAATATATACGTCATTTAAAAATGTTGGGGTCATTACGTTTTTTTTTTTTTTCAACCTGTACTTCAATTGCTATTCAATTATAGAAAAATGGGTATCCGAAAAAAATTCAATCATTGTATTATAGATAGATAGTAAGCCGTCATTAACAATCTAACAACTGTTTTAAATATTAATAAGAATAAATGTTTCTTGAGCAGCAAATCAGCATATTAGAATTCTGAAAGATCATGTGACACTGAAGACTGGAGTAATGACTAATGAAAATTCAGCTTTGCCATAACAGAAATTAATTAAATCTTTACTGTATTTTTGATCAAACAAAAACAGCCTTGGTGAGCATAAGAGACTTCTTTCAAAAACATTAAAAAAATCTAACCGACACCAAATTTTGAACAGTAATATAAGCCAGCAATCTCAAAAATGTCAAATATAGTTCAACTTCTCATTCTACCGCTAGTAGAGAGCTTGATAGTGATAGTCATGGTAGTCAACTAGTTTAACAAGGTGTTTTCAATATTCTGTAAAATTGAACAGTCAACAATATGGTATTGCTAAAAATGCTAATATTGTACCTTTAGGCCCGGGACAGTAAGTCAAATGGGCCACTTTTTCCACCCATAAAAAGTGCACACTAGTTAAGGGTTCATACCTCAAGATACTAATAAGGTATTGCCCTGCTGACAAGCTGAAGGAACCATTTTTGTTTGTACATTCATATTTTACATCTGTATGCTATATTATTGTTGGTCGACCACTAATCTACATTTTATATTAGTTTCAGTGCTTTTCCCCAGAGCACACCTGATAATATTTAATGAAATCTGTTATCCTTTTCTCCCATGTCAACATATTCATTCCCACATGAAACACATGAACTACAAAACCTGTGACCTTTTCTTTTTTATGTGGCAAACAATTCTCCCTTAGTTGCATAACAGGAAAGAAACTTTCAGTACTGCTTTAAGGGACATGTGCACTCACTTTAGAGAAAATTACCTGTGTCTTGTTTCTCATAGAGGCAAGATGTATTACACATGTGGTATCAGTTTGTGAGGCTGTAGGCAACATTTCCGAAATGTTTGATTGCTTTGGCTTCCTGAAAAAAAGAGCCCTGTCATGGGTATGGGGCAGATTGGACACGGCGACCCTCTGAGAAACAATCGGATTAGTAGCCCCTGCTTAGGCGTGCGGCGAAGTAATTATAATGACATGGTTGAGAATGAATTTCGAAGCCTACAATGGAACTAAGTGCAGCAATGCCGAATTGACCAAATTCCGTGCACTTTCTTTTCTCTTCCTTTGGGAAACCTTTTAATTTGGCCGTTTCTATGTCTGCTATGTAAACAACAATAAGAAAAGTCACTTGCAGGTACATATGTTTTACTTAAAGCATTCACATTTTTATAGTATCAGGATCAGTGACATACAAGATTGTTCAAAGTAATGAAAATAAAATATTTAAAATTTAGATTAAAACACTAGAAATGTGCCAGTTCTTGAATTCATGATATGGTTTTAAATAACTTTATTTTAATGAAAAGATTCAATTTAATGAAAAGAACAACATTTGAGTCTTTTCACTATTTTCAATGTTTGAACATATTTTGGGGAGATTAAAAGTATTTTTAAAAGAATATGAATTTTTGTGGAGTTACACCCCATGACATTTTAAATCCTGAACTAATTTTGCCATGCCATTAAAAGATCAAATTATTTATAGACTTTTTGACTTGATGATTTCATGAAGAGGGTCTATATGTGCCCCCTCTATGATATCATTACTGTTTTGTCATGATATTGTACTGTTTCATGTTTTTTTTTCTGCATGTTGTGTACACTACATTAATTTTATTGGTCGCATTACATTACTTGATTTATTTTTTTACAAAATATTTTCAAACATTAATAAGCATTGAAGCAGTTTTGTTTAAAATATTAACATTATTGCAAGAAACAATTATTCCAAATTATAAATAGGTTTTCTTTTAAAGAATTGCATTTATTAAATAACATTTAGAAAATGAAAAGCTTTTTTTCTCTATTATAATATCAGGATGGTTGGTTCATTTTTGGCTTTATGTCATCCCAAAATTATCAAAAAGTATTGTAGTTCAGAAATTAAAATTATGCTCATCACAGAAGAGGTGTATTCACAATATTGTATATGGTTGCGTTTTTTTTATCAATTAATAAATCAGGACAAAAAATTAGCATCATGTCACTCTTGCAAGGAATGTAGTGTCGATATGGTGAGAATGCAGCAACATTTCATTCCCATAAAAGGAAAGTTTTAATTAGCGTGGCTACAGAGAGTTTGTTCGTATGATTCCCACCCTGCGAGACAATAGAGGGGCTTCCCACTCAGGGGCTCGCGCAAATCACGCTTAGCTTCACTCTGGGCTCGTCGATGCTCTGAGCCACGTTTCTAGGTCATGAGAGTCTGTTATGAATAATAAAACGAGTCTGCTTTAAATGGAATATTTATATAAGCGAAACAGCAAATGCTGCATCTCCTTCCAGTATTATTTTCTGTGATATAGTTTCTGTGACACTGACATTTGCGGTATTTAATATTTCCCCCATACTCTTTTGAGTGTATTTTTTTCTTTTTACCCTTGTGTTAGCTGGGGGGATTGTGAGACAGACTGTAAATGGGGACCCAATGACTCAGGCTGGGGCCCCTGATGGGAACGATGATATTTGGTAGAGAGGAAATGGTACGGGGAGAGGTGATGAAAGAGGAACTAATGTTGGAGTAAAGGGGAATATTTGGTGAAGGCAAGGGTTGAGGATTCTGCCCTAGATGTTTAATTGTGGGACCACTCAGACAGAAAACAATTAGAGCGTAGTCAAGTAGTTCTATTTTGGTACTGTAGGGTATATATTTTCCAGTGAGCACGTGACACATTTTCAGCTCCTCTATAATCAACATAATAATTGCAGGATTCAAGTAATCACATGTGATGGATTGGATTCTTTCAACTCTTTCTGTACTGGATATGCATAATGCATGACCTTGCACTGGGGGCCAGTGTTATTGTCCTTGGTGAACGGGAGAGCCGAGATACCTGAGAGCTTGTTGAGATCCTTTTAGGAGTGTGCCATATTCTGCGGCATCCATGATAAACCACAAACATATGCACAAACTAAAATAAACATAATAGGACCCAAAATGATGTCCAGTAGAAGTTTCAAAAAGACCATATTCACTCATCCTATATTTATATATATATCTCATTAGTTCACTTTTATTAGTGGTGCTTTGTGCTTTGGGTTTCCCCCAAGCAACCCTCTAGCAATGCTCTGGTAACCCTACAAATTTCCTTCTAAACGTGTAAATATGGAGTATTTTTTGAAAATTCACCCAAACGTTGACTCAGCCCCCGGCATCATGAGTTTTTTGAACACCCCAATTTAATTTTGTTCAGATATCAGATCTTTCAGACGAACCTGGTTCATTTGGATTGTGAAAACCGCAGTTCGCCGGTGTTCATACTGTGCACTTATGTTATTGTCACAGTTAGAACACTCACTTGTTACTTATTTGGAAAGCCTTTATGACTTCCAGCAGCACGACAGAACCACTTATTGTGCATGGCTAGCCTTCATAGTGAGTATTGGGTGGAATGCACGCCTTACTTGGTGTGAGTTATCTTGCGACTATATTTGTCATCCTGGCTCATAGTGTATTGGAGAAAAGACCAATACGTTGACATGAGTTTTTATGGGAGTTAATGATGACAGAATGCACTATTTGAGTGAACTATCGTTTTGCTTTAGTTAGATGATGGAAAATGGGTTTATCTAAATGGTAAAAACTAAGTGCAAGAGTTAAATCATGCAACAATAAAAGTCTAGTCTAAAGTTCTGAATTACTCACAACACAGACACCTTACCCACAACTGACAGTGTTGATTACCAACAATCTGTGTTGTACTGAATGGTACCTCGACGACAGTATCTGAACATCCATATCATCTTGTTAAATTACAGCATTCTTATTTCTATGTTAATTACATTTTTGCATTATTTACAAAAAGGGAACCACTTAACATAATGAGCATGTGTGGGATGCCGGCATTTAGTTTTGGCCATATGCAATCATGCGGTTAGAATACCATGAGGACGAACTGTCCCGCTCGTTGTCCTGACGCCAGCTGGGTTGTTCTCTCCAATAGGGTATTTTTGATTGCATGCTACATTTCAATGTCACCGGATGATAAAGTTTTGGTTCACTTGCCAATGAGTCGCACGTTTGGCTAGTGCTTAGTGTGGGGAGACGCTTTATGTAAGATTTTCTGGCAATATTGTTGGTTTGATTGACCAGAAACTATTGGAAGAGATCTGAACTGTATGATGGCATCATCATCAATGAACTGACTTAATTTGATGTCATGAAGTGTCATGTACCTAAGCTGATTATGTTTTATTAAGGATTTGGGGAATGTAGATTAATTGACCATTGCACACTAACATTACTGTCATTATAACATACAGTCAGATCCAAATCAACCCGTTTGTTTGACCTCAACACCACACCACCAGGTTATCTATCTGGTGACAGTATATTTGTTCACATGCTTTGGTATCATAGCATCTATCAACATGTTAACTTCAAGTGTAATTCATATATATTTCAGATGAGCCAAGCTATCCAGATAGATGATGTGGTTTTTTTACCCTTGGGGTCTGTAATAATATGCACAGCTTTGAGAATATGTCTTGTTTTTTCTTCTCAAGCGATTGCTCTGAGCATCATTTGCAAGTATGAATTGTTTTTTGGTGATTATATGTGTCTGTCTTTGTAAGCTTGTTTGCAGTATAAAGGCTGAGGAAGATCAACTAGTAGAGGAGTGTGAATGGCATCAAGTCCTGTATTATGTGAGAATGTTGAAGTCCCACTCCCTGGCAGGAACTCCCAACGTATATCACAGTGGCGGTATGTTAAATCATCCCCCCTTTGTGATTTCCTCGGGACACAATTTTTCAGCCGTACTGGTCCGATTGCTGAATTGATTCTACTATATTATCAGAATTATCAATATATCATAGAGGAACTCTAAAATCATCCAGCCTAGAGCAATAGACAGCATGCGTAGAAACACCTTGTAACCAAATAATAGCCGTTTGCTTATCAAAACACACTCAGAATCCCTGTTTCATACCCAAATGTAGCAAGACACTCTGTTAGCCTTTGCACATGGGGAGTTTGTGTCAATCAACAACACGGTGTTAACATAACTTGTGCCGGTTTCGGATAAATTGCTGATCTAGAATAGAGCAACACGTGTAAGAGAGGAACCCACTGTTGATTATTCGTGACAAGTCTTGTAGTTTACAGTGTTCTCGTTTGTGTAAATGGACCGCCGATACTTGTGTGTCCCTGCATAGAAAGTACCTAGATCCCCTGAAGTATTCATCCCTTCCAATTTTGTTTGAATAACCTTACCGGCATCACATAGTTCTGGCCAATGTACGTGATGGACATGCCTCCCCTGTCTTTGTACAGAACTGTCGGTAACTCGACACAGATTTATGGTAAACTAAAGAGCTATATCTTAACCCGCTGACACCTTGTTTGGAACTTGGAATTTTGGTGAACAACCGCTGTTTAGTGACCTTGACCCCTCAAGCCACCAACAAAACGGATTATTAAAACATAATTATTAAAGTAATACTTTTAATTTGACATTTTTACAAAGTGCACTTTTAAAAGTGTACTTAAAACATAGTCTGAAAGTGTATCCCCTTTAAGTACACTTGAGATTTGACATACACTACAAGTGCACATGCTATACAATTAAGTTTACACAGTTTCTACTCCATAAAGTTCCTGTTTTAATTAGGCTTTGGGACAGTATATTCACAACACCGTACATCAGTTCATCTAAACAGTGAAACCATTTTCATCCATTTCCCATGCTTCATGTTGTAGCTTACGGCTGTAGAACTTCTGTTCTTCTCTTTGTTGTCTTTACTAGCGTAGCACCAAACTCCTACTCATTATTTCGTAGTGATGGGGAATGAGATTAGCTGTGCACTACAGTATGTTAATGATTACCTCCAATATTTAAAGAATGAAACATCAAAGCCTCTGCATGTTGGAAACGCTAGGGTGTATTTTATCTGAGCATACACAATTCATTATTATCTCTAGATATCCGTTTAGAATGCACAGTTGTTACCAGAATCCTTCTTGTTTTGCAGGTAAGCGTGAGACGGGATGAAAATGCAATCGTTTCACTTTTATTAGAAGCATAACAAGTACCTGTGCTCCATATTTTATCCTCCTACACAGAGCTCTCAGATGACAGTCAGAGGATAATGCCATTTTCTCCTCCGAGCTAACAGCACCCTTGACCCAAACTGCACTGCTTTGGCCTTCTGGATAGAATGCATTCCAGTCTGTCAGTACCGTGGAGATGAGATTTATAAAGAGGTTGTGCATGGGACTGACCTGGAAATAAAAACTTTTTCATTAGTTTGTTTTATTGTGTTTTATGTACTTGCTTTGAACAAACCCCTAACCCTAGAAGTATAAAACCGGGGCATGTAACTTGTCCCACAGCAATTGCGCTGCGGTCATGAATTATGCCTCAAATCAAGCGACTTGTTGAGGAGAGTTGTGCTTTTACTTTTCTAAATGGCTAGACTTATGATTTTCCCTATGAGAATATTAGGGATGCACAAATAATTAATGTCCCATTATATTTTAATATGATTTCAATGTGCAATTCTATCCATCTATCTGTCTGTCTGTCTGTCTAATATTGTCCTAATCTAATTCTAATATTGGCCAGTATCCAATATAGTTTTAATATATTGTGAAATTGTATTGATTTATTTTTGTTGTTGTTGATTTCTTTGAATATTTGCTTTACTAAAATTATTCTTATTTTTCTGTTCTGCAGGGCCTTATACTCGTATGAAGATGACAGTAACGATTTGATCCTGTCTGCTTCAGGAGGTAGGCTACATCTCAACATACTTCCTGTCCAAATATAGACAATCCAATAATAACCAACCAGAATGTAGTCATGCACAAGCAATAACGCTGTCGGCTGTGACTGATGACATTCATTTGCATTGTTGATGTACCATGATTGTGCTAGTGAATGCCACTGTGCGATTGTATCGTGACAGAGGCCAAGCGCATGAAATGTGATATTAACACTGCTAGTGTTGTGCACAGATAAATGTCTTTATTCATTTGCAGCATATCTACTGTAAATTTTCATAAAACTCAATGGACTGTAATCCCGCCATCTAAGCACAGATCCCAAACACCGGAAGTAACTGTCACTCAGCAGTTCTAATCTCACTGCATTTTCAAACTATTATAGTGCATCAAGCTGCACAGTCTCTGTTTTCCCTCAGAGCCGGAGGAGGGAAACCTGTCATTTCACACTGATGACAATCATTTAGTCTGTGACTGATGGAAGGTTATTATTAAGGGCCGTGTTGATTAGCACAGAGAACACCATTCAGAAGTTGGATTTATTGTGGAAAGTCTGTTTGCAAGAGATTTCCCGCAATGTTTATTTACAGTGTATAGTTAGACTTTTTTTGTTTCTGAAGTATTTGTATCTAAAACCATAATTTTGCTGCAGTTTTCAGAAACAATATTATATCTTAGCGATGTAAAAAAAAAAAAACTGTAAACAGCACAATATGAGAATGATGCCACGCAGAGCAGGGAGAGCATGCATTCTTGCTATTCATGCAAACTTATGAGATATTTAAATGACAACATGAAAAATGAAAAAAATATAGCTCAGATTTCAAAGCAGAAATTATCCAATTTATCCAAGTGCAATTTCAAATTATCAGTTTAAATGACCAAGAGTGGTATTTCATTTAGATCAGTTTAGTGTACACAGAGTTAGGGAAAATTGCATATTGAAATCATGCACATGGAATTACATTTTTTATGTGGGCAGTAAGTAGTGGGCTTATGTGTCTGCTGCTTTGTGTAACATCCTCTTTCCGGAACAGGAAAGAACTTCCACCAGACTGTTGGTGTGTGTGTATGTCTATCCAAACCCTCTCCAGAGATCTATTTCTGTCCATTGGCACATTTACACCTCTCATGAGATGCAGTAACTGATCATAGTTATGGGCATAATGGGTAGCCAGCACACGTGGTGATTAAATAGGAAGCATTTGCAGCAGATTAGAGATTAGAATTGTATTTTTTTTTTAAAGAATTATTTTGTTTTAAACCATTTATATTATTATTATTTTATAAAATAAATAATTTTTTTTTTTATTATATTATTCATAAGTTAACACAATTACCAGTGGTGTGTGTATGTATCTTATATATATATATATATATATATATACAGGGCCTAAAATTAACACTCGCCAAATGCGAGTAAAAATCAGCATTGGCGAATATATGTAACAGTGTCAGTCGCCAGTTGGCGGGTAAAACTTTTTTACGAATTATAACAATGCAATCTAGAGGGAACAACAGCCCGTTTTAAAGAGATTCACTGTTTCTGACGTAAGCGAATAAAATAATATTTTCCGAAGACCAGATCATCGTGATTAGCGGTTCAGTCATAAGTGACAAGAGCGAATAGATTGATAGGATACAAACGGACTGATAAGGTCAGAGCAGTGTGATGGCCTTGTCCCTAGACACGGTTCTAATAACTTTTACCTGAGAAGATTTTGCTGCTTCATTTCGGAAGATTAACTTTTCCCTTCTTTATTCTTCATAACCTGTAAAACCCGCTGTCATTGATGTAAATCAAAGAACAAAAGAAAGAGAGAAATCCTTGGACTGTTCTAGTCACTGATTAACTTTTAGCTTGAATAAAGATTAATATGTATAGGTTATGCATATATAATATAGTTTATGTGAAGATTGTTTTAAAATCACTTAAATTAAAAGTTATATATTTCAGAGCCTATTAAATGTTAAAAAATAATGGCTTTCAATTATACTGTAATGTTGAATGGCTATAATTACAATTATTTTTTTAAAAAATTTTTTAAACCCCCCCCCCCCCCCCCCCCCCCAAAAATTGTTTTAAAAAATAGGGGCTAAAGGAAAATTTAGGGAGGGAAAATCGCACCAGCAGGACAAATTAAAAAAAATATTTTAATATGTTTAGTTATGTAGTAGTAATACTGTTGTTTTTTTGCAACAAAAAAAGAGCTTTCACTGGCAGGTTCATTGTTTTTAAAAAAAAAAAAATAAATATTATAAAAAAAAAAAAATAAAAAAAAAAAATAAAAGAAAAAAAATAAAACAAAAAAAAAAATTGGGGCCGTAAAATTTGATCATATTACCATTGGCAGGTGTGGCAAAAAGTTAGCTTTAAGCCCTGTGATATTCGAATGATATATAAGTACATACGTATATATTAATATATATATCTATTATGATTTTTTCTCTCAAAAAATCTGTTTAAGTTATGTTACCTGCGGTCTAGTAATGTGGTATATAAAACTTAGTAAATATACTATTATTCTTATTCCATTGTTATTTTTTGTAGTGAGTGCTAACAAAAAAAAAAAATAAGATCTAACAACTATCTTAAAAAGACAGGAAATAATTTTCTGATGACCCCCCACACATAAGCCCCCACAATCCTGAATTAGTAGTTATGAAATGACTTGATTAGATGTACTTTTTTTTTTTTTGCAATTAGTACACAAAAAATGGACTTTTCTTTCTTAACAGTGTGATTGTTGTGTTTGACAGATGGGGGTCTGACAGAGATTGCAGTAGCCTTCGATAACACTCTGATCATGTACGGTTTCTGCAGCCTGAAGGAGCCCAGCGCAGCCCTGCCACGCTACATCCTCATCAACTGGGTGAGATGACGCAACAACCTGCGTTCAGTGAATTTTGAAACCCGTTAGCAAGAACACTAGCTCTAGAGGTCAACAAAGACACAGCAGTCAACATAACCACAGTCAATCAACATCGGTGCTGCCCTGAAATCAGACATGCGTTCTTTTATCATACAAAGGCAGGAAATAATTTTGTGATGGTGGTCGGAGCAAGACCCCACGTCAGGCCCCCACAATCCTGAATTAGTAGTTATGAAATTGCTATTTTGCTAAAAATCCAAGATTAGATTAGAAGACACGTTAACTTGTGGTTAGGCTGATATGGGGCAGTATAACAGTTAGTGGCTTGAAGGCGTTTAGATTTTTTAAACATGAGTTGTATGGCAAACGTTATTGCTGAATCACTGGATAATATTGCTTAGAATAGATCAAATATAAGAACGAGCCTCCAGGCATGATTTTAGTTCTATTTAGATCATCCATTTTTAAGTTGCCGCCAGTATTTTGAACTGTAAAAAGCGAAGTACTGGCTGTTGGACACAACTCATGAAAGACACTCTTAGATGCTTTCATTATTTTCCTATTTTCATTTAATTACAAGTATGTTTTGTACATTGTATTCTTAGTACTCGTCCCTTTATGTCACAGCAATTATTTTAAATTGTGTGAGTTTGATTATTTTCAATGGGTGCTGATCAGAAACGTCTGCCTGTTGTTTAGTTGAATTATTAAAGAGGCAGTATCTCTTAAATGTATTGTTACCTTGGAAACGCATGCCATGGTTGCTGTGGAACACAGTATTCACTTCAATGTAAGGTTTAAGGATGTGATTATCAGGTTTTTGTTTTCTGAATGCAGTGATTGTAACTACCTGGGGGAGCAATCTGAGACTATTATTTATTGCCAATACTCCAAAGTGTGCAAGACATTTTTTTATGTATACTCTACAGTTGTGTTCTTTGAATAAACACATATATGACAACATGTGTTCAGGTTGGTGAAGATGTGCCTGATGCCAGGAAGTGTGCCTGTGCCAGTCATGTAGCCGCCATAGCGGAGTTCTTCCAGGTGGGTCTCACCAAGGTAAAACAAACATCTTTTACTTCTCTTCTAAATTAGGTAATGACCCATTTCAGAGACATATGATTCCACTGTCACTGTCATTTTCACATCATCATGCGAGGAGAGTTAGCTGTTAGGTTTCGCAGTCATCTTTTGTGACATTTCTTTGAAAACTGTCTGGAAAAAAAGGAAATGTCATTCATCCAAAACTATTTTCTTTGTTAGTGTTGGGATGAATCTCACAAAACCTGGTCCAGAGCAGGTTGAGTTCACCACAAAATCAAATGAAAGAAATGAGAATTTATACTTTGGAGATAATTAAAGAAGATTATTTTGTACTATCTTTTTTTTTTACATTGTGACACAATTTTGGTGACAATTAAGCATGTTGTCCCCCCAATTGTCATTACTGTAATGCACAAAAAAAATTAACCATCATTACTATAATGCAAAAAATACTTTTTTATAAAGTTTTTTGATATACCCTGTCTTTAATTTATGCATATTTTTATTTAAAGACTTATATAAATTTTGAAGATTATTTCCATTAGTTTGTTATAGCATTGAGAATCCAATGAGAATTCACTACAATGAGAATTGTTGGGGAAATGTGGAAAATTGTCATAAAATAAATTACATTTTTAATTGAATTATAAAATTAAATGAAATTATTTATAGAAATTTTATTTCATTTTTCTAGTGAAATGTTAATTAGAAAACAATACAAAAATAAAATGTAAAATGTTTTCACATTTTTACTAAATAAACACATGTATAAACACATATTGAATAATTTTATTTTTTTATATTTGTTCATTTTTATTTACAGTATGCGATTATTTTTTTACCTTTGAAATACCTTAATAAGAAAACAGTACAAAATCAAAGTAAAAAATTATCTAGACATGTTTTTCACTAAATAAACAAGAACAAAATAATAAATCTTTTTTAATAATTCATTTTTATTTACAGTATATGCATTACACAATTTTTTATTTAGTTTTTACTCCGTGAAAAATAAAGAATACAAATTTAGTGGACTTGGACCTGTTTTTGTGAAATTCACCCATTGAAACATAATTGGTGTTTTTCAGAAGTTGTTTTTAAGTGTAAATTTCAAACATTGACTCATAATGCGTGAATTCTAACATAATGTTTTAGTGCTTTTCAATACCACCATCTCCTCTGTTGTTGTTTCGGCTTACTGTATGGCTTTCTTTAACAGCATGCCTCTTTAGCTCTGCTGCAATTCAGTCCTGTGTTCCAGCAGATAAAAGTAAATCACAAGTCATGTGGGTGGGCCACAGAGTCTTGGGGGGTTTGCTGCATGTGTGTGTGCTTCTGCGTGTATGTACCTAACAGTTAGTAATGCGCAGCAGAAGATGTTTCTAGATGACTAACACGGCCCTCTTCGGGGCCATTGTGTTGGAGGTGTCTGTCGGTGTGAGAGATCTGAATGGGGGGCCGCTCTGCTTTTCAAATCTCTCAATCTCTTCAACGTGGGTGCGTGGGCAAGAAAAGGAGAGAGAGAGAATAGAGGTATTGAGGTAGAGAAACTCCACGATGAAACATCAGCGAGATGACCAAGGCAGCCACAGAGATTGTGCTTTTGGGTTGAAAGAGAGACTATGCTATCAGGAATGAATTGATCTAAAGTGCCAGTCAACTCATCGGCTGCTCTTTTTAAGCTACTGAAAAGACTGATGGCAGCATTCATGTAGCTATGTCAGAGGAACACAAATGAGCTAGATATAGTCGGTTGTTTGATGTTCTTACAAAAGCTTAGGTAGAGGTCCAGCTCAGTATGCTGTGATGCTCACACAAACACTCTTGCTTGCTTACAAGCACATTGAAGACCCGTTTTATCTTGCTTGAAAAACCAAATTGCATTTACTTCTCATGTGAATGAATTTTGATTTTCTCATTGTTTATACTGATTCATAGTTATCCCTTCATATGTTATTCACTGTTATTCTGAACTCATTCTTTCATTAAATGTGATTGATGATTTAATAATGTACACTACTGTTCAAAAGTTTGGGGTTAGTGAGGTTTTAATTTTTTTAAAGAAATTAATACTTTTATTCAGCAAGGGTGCATTAAATTGATCAAAAATGACAGTAAAGACATTGATGATGTTACAAAAGATTTCTATTTCAAATAAACTTTCTATCCATCAAAGAATCCTGAAAAATGTGTATCACGATTTCACAAAAATATTGTAAAGTGTAGATTGTATTACAGTGCCATCTATTGATGTTTACTTTATTATCTACATTCATAATTAGCAGTTCTCAAATTAGGGCCGGGCATTATAGCTAGAAATTATATCTCAGTGTTTTTTAGACTATATATAGATAGTGATAAATGACTGAAAAGATTGTTTTAAGTGTTTGTGTTGTTGTTTTTAAATAATCATTTTTAAACATTTCCACACTGTTTTTCACTAAATAGAAGAGCATTTAACATAGAATAATATCTGATCATTTTTGTTTATTTTTATGCATTGATATAACAATTCTGTAGTCATACTGTAAACAGAAATATTTACCTGCGTTTATGATTTTACTAAAACTAGAAAATGCCATAATTGGACAATTATTGCTGTTTTTAACCGTTAAATTAAATTAAATTAATCAGGCTTAACTCCAAAAACACTCAAATTAATCTCTGAATACGAATTTTGAACCAGTCCCTTTAAACAGACAGTTAGAACCAATTCACAGAAATGAATCAAACTTAACCAACGCTACACGATTTTTGGTACTGAACTTGAATTCAGAAACACTCGTACTCGCAAGTCATGGGACAAGGAAGAATCAGAAAATGTCTTTAGGAAACTTGTCAAGTAGAGTTTGTCCATGCTTAGCACCACTGAGGCCTTTTGGTGTAACCTGATGCTTTTGTGACTTTCTTCTTTTTTCTTACACACTAGGGACAAGCTGTATGCCATAGCGACTTAAAGTGCTCATCATTTAAATGCACGGTTGATGCTGGTTGCCAGGTGACGTGTGTGCGTGTGCAGCAGTACTACTGATGCTCTTTTTCTCTTTCCAGGGTGTTGACATCGTCGTGAACGCTAGCACCATGGATGACATCGACCCCTCAGCTATCGGACAGAGGCTGACTAATGGGACGGCTCCAGTGGCCAGTCCAGTGCTAAGCCGCCTGCGAATGAAAGACGAGGAGAACGCAGAACACGTTGTGCGTGACTGGTGACAGAAGGGCTGCTTAAGGGATGGGGGGACAGTCTGTATGTGTGGGCTTGTTTACATGCATATACTGACGCTACTGGAAAGGGGTCAAATCAAGTTGTCTGTGAATGGCTCTCTAATAGTGTGATGTCTGACACAGGGGCACAGCCTCGTTGCTGTTTTTGGAGGAAAGAGCTCTTAGAGCCACATCGTTGATCCAGAGGAACTGAAACAATGATTGTTTCTGTATGTGAAACACTGAGTTGATTCACACACTTTTAAAATAACCAAGATCCTTCCTGATGTTTTGCTCACTTATCTGAATCAGTGGTTCCCAACCCTGGTCCTTGAGGCACCCCAACACTGCATGTTTTGCATGTCTCCTTAATCAGACACACCTGATTCAGATCATCAGCTCATTAGTAGAGACTCCAAGACCTGAAATTGGTGTGTCAGAGAGAGAAAACATGCAAAATGTGCAGTGTTGGGGTGCCTCCAGGACCAGGGTTGGGAACCACTGATCTGAATGACGTCTCTACAAGTATATTTGTATACTTCATTGTAACCCCTATAATTTGGTATTAGTGTATCAAACCGTAGCATTTCAGCCAAACAAATTCAAGCACAAAGTGATGTTGGTGTAATCTAATCTCAAAGCCAGGTTGTACATCTTTGATACGCCTGTAACAATATTTTACAATAAGGTCCTGTTCATTAGCATTAGTTAATGCATTAGCTAACAATGAACAGTATATTTTTTTACAGCATTTAATAATCTTTGTTAATGTTAGCTAATAAAAATACATATCCTCATTGTTTGTTCATGTTAGTTCACAATGCATTAACTAATAAACATTTTTATTTGAAAAATTTAGTAAATTAACAGAAACTACGATTAATAAATGCTGATTACAATTAGACTAACAAAAGATTAACACAGTATTGTTCATTATTTGTTAATTTTTTCTAGTGTAGTTACCTAATGTTAACAAAAGATATAAAAACGATATAGTGTTTCCTAGACAGGGAAATTGTCTGTGTGTGTGTCTGCTTTCTAGCTGTCGCCATAGTGCCTCCCTTGGATCAACGTCTTTGTCCTCAGTTAGCTGTCCAATTAAAACGGCCAGTACTCACACTTCTCCTTTCCTCCTGACCGCAGGGCACCACCTACGAGAAAACAAATGCAGAGATCGAGATGAAGAAAATCAATCGAGGAGAGTTCTGGGAACAAGCCAAGGTAGAAATTTGATTCCGTTGGGTTTCTGCTGCAAAGATGCTTGATCTGAGACTCTTCAGGATGGCAGTGTGAACCGCTGTAAACTAGTTCTAGCACACAATGTGACGGGTCAGCTGACTAGTCTCTTTGTTTTAACATTATGAGGAAGTGCTTCTGTCAGATTAGTTTGATACTGTTCGATCATTAGCAGCTAAGAATACTCTCATAGATAAATGAAATTGTACTAACTGTGTACAGTTAGTACAATTGTGAACACAACTGTGTTTTGTTTTGTTTTGTTTTATTTAGTTTTTATTAAACTATGGGCACTTTTGTCTCTGGGGTTTTATTAAAACTTTCTTGGGGGGTCTTGGAAACTTTTTACCATACCTACAGATTTCAGTCCTAATTAGTGAAAAATCTCATCTCTACTATCTTTAATCTTTCCGAGCATATTGTAAGTCTGTCTATAAGTGTGTTGTGCCGGATGAGACTCCTGCAGCGATTATAGGCTGTTCGTTGTTACACAAATAAAGGTAATAATTTATTGATACACCAACCCCCCCCGTGAAAAATATCTATATTGATTTTTACAAAAATGATGGCTGTTATTTTCACCACTAACAACAATTTTGCCCGATAATATTTTATAATAGATTAGTGTACTTGTTTCCTAAGGTGTCAGTGTAGATCAGTTTGAGACATATGTGAAAAAAATCTATATAAATATCACTCACGCAATATTTGCTTTGCATAATTTTAGGACCATACTGTAGTTTGTAATATTAATATAACACATTTGAATACTTGCTAATAAACTTTAAATATTATTTATAACAACCTTAATAATTCAAATTGATGTTGGGTTATTGTTGATTAACGTAAGAAATTATTATTTAACTGTGTGCATTTAGGTTACATAAATTGCTAGCTGTTAGCCTTAGCATCCATAAATGTTTACAATGTTATTTTCACTTCAGAATTGTATTAAACGAAATAGATTAGTTAAAGGTCTGTTAAAAAGGCTGGTTCTAAAATGGTTAGAATTTTCTTCTAGTGAAGAATGAAGCAACATTTCTGCAGATTGCTGTAGAAAAATGGGAGGCTACAGAATTACTGTTTTTTTTTTTTTTTTTTTTTGCACAAAATAAAGAGATTGTGTTCTACAATGTTTAGATCTGTTTTTATCCACTAAAATTTAAAACCAAATACATAAAATATAAATGAAATAAGGAAAAATAAGTATAAATGTTATTGTCGTAATCTTATTGTGACTGTAAATTCATTTTACTGATGTTTTACTGACACGTGCCTTGTTTAAAGCGGGAAGAGGAGTTGAGAAAGGAGGAAGAGAGAAGGAAGGCTGTGGAGGAACAGAAGCGCTTTGAAACCGAGAGGATGGAGCTGGAAAGAAAAGAGCAAGAGGAAAGAGAGAAGCGCTACCGTGAGAGGGAGCAGAAGATCGAGGAACAGAGGTAGGAAGGATGCCACAATGGCCAACACTGATGACACTCAGCCATATATTTTTATAATGCTATCTGTTTTTATATACGTGGTCACAGGAAGAAGATGCAGGAGGAGGAAGAGGCCAAAGACAGGAATCAAACCTTGATTGTAAGAGTGCGTATGCTTTGCATACAGTAAACCAGGTTTGGTGTTTTAAGAGATATTTTAGGGCTTGAATCATCTACAGAATGCATGATGGTCTATGGGTGGTAACCGGAAGGTAACCAGAAAAAGAAGAAGACCCATGTGTCTTAAGTAATATTGTCCTGTAATAAATGGATAAATGGCTTTGGGCAGTATACAGACTTCAGTATTTACACAAAATCAGATTTATTGCACTAATCATCTGGAAAGTAATAGTAAAACAAACTGTTATTAAAGGGGTCATATGATGCTATTTTAAAGATCATTATTTTGTGTATTTGGTGTAACAGAATATGTTGACATGCTTTAATGTTCAAAAAACACATTATTTTTCAAATACTGTACATTATGTAGGTCCTCTATGCCCCGCCTCTCAAACGCTTAGTTTTCTACAAAGACCCTCCTTCCGACAAGCACAGTCTGCACTGATTGGCCAGCTGACCCAGTGCATTGTGATGATTGGCCGAACACCACAAGCACGCGTCGGGAATGTAACGCCCCTTACCATAATAGGTTCCGCTTTCAAAGTAAATATCAAGACAGTTAATAATGTCGTTAGTTTTACCATCAGTTCAAGCCCGGAAGGGCAACAGAGTCACGTGACAGACACAGTGATGATGCAGTACACAAGCCGCGGTTAAGACAGCTGACGTGCTATGATTTCTGACAGGCAGTTCACTCTCCAGTGATGTGACCCTGTTCCCCTCACACAAAAACACGACGCGTTACTCTGCGCTGCGCAAAAACTCCGAAACTTCAAGGGGAACAGTCAATAGCAAAATATTTAAACTACATAACAACACCATACTTACAGTTGCTGATTTCAGATAAGCGCCAGTGTCATAGCAAAGCGGACTAATATTGACCCCTTTTTATTCCCTTTGTGCACAGCCAGCCTTGTACTCTTCTAGGTTCAAAAAACTGTTGTCCATAAAATGCGTTGCACAAATTCGAACATCTGGGTTGTGCTGTTCTGTTGTAAATAAATCTTAACCAATGATTCCTAAATGCATCTACTTCCGGAAGGCCAAATAAAATGCTTTTGCTTTCGCACTGAAACACAGCGTCTCCTTGACATGCTGCATCAACACTACTGCTGTTCCTGAAACCACGCCACCTTTCTTTGCATGCACATTTGCGGCACTATGCTAATATTTCCACATAGTGACGTAGACGTGGGGGCATGTTAGAACGAGGCGTTTTAGGTAGGCGTGGTTGACTCTTAACTTTTATAAAGAATATCTCTTTGGATTTGAGACATTAGTCTTTGCAACTTTACAGATCTTGGTTATGCACCAAGAGCTTGTAACACTCCAAAGAGAAAGGAAAACTTGAAATCGCATCATATGACCCCTTTAAAAAAAAAAAAAAAAGGTTTTGCTGCCCCCTGCTGGAAATAAACAGGTGCGTTCATCCACTTCACAGACAGAGCCCAGTTGTGAAGAGCCTGCCCTGGAGAAAAGAGAAACAGAGGTTGAGGTGGGTTGAAACAGAGCTTTTAGGGCCACACCAGCATCGATTCGTTTCACAGATAAGTGTTTTCAAAAGGAGAACAGATTCCGACCCTAACAAACTAAAATGTGGGACAGATTTGTATTATAAAGACAGATATTCTGCTGGGGTTTACATGTGGGTCAGTGGGATTCCTCATGCTATTTCAAGAGTTTCTGTGTTTCGGTGCGTGTGCAGTCAATAGGATCTTTAGTCTGAGAAGGAACCAAAAAAAAATCCTTCTTACCTGCAATTATTTTTATTCGTCACATCATGTATTACTGGTTTAAATTCATGATTCCATCTAAAATATCACTCTAAACATGCAGTGTTGTACGAACATATCCAAATAGGAAATTAATAGAAAATTGTTTAATTATAATTAGTTATTAATGGACAATTATTTGTTTAGCTATTGTTATAATAATAATAATTATATATGTAATCGTATTATGTGTTTTGTAATTGTGTTCACTTAAATTATCTAAATTTATTTTATAAACTGGAATTTGTTTCACCTCCTTTTCCTGTGTTCATACAGTATGTTGACAGGATGTGGCAACTTTCATTACCCAGGAACAATTATAAATTCCTCTAAATGTGCAGTGTGTGATAAGAATAATCAAAAAAATATTTTGCTATCTTATTAGAAGAAAATTAATAAGAATATTCATATAAATATTTTTTGTCTATTTTATCTAATATATATATATATATATCTATCTAGGCCTATATCTATCTACTATATATTATGTTTTACCTCGTTTTCCTGTGTTAATATGTTTATAGGAAGCGGCAGCCATCATTGCCCAAAGGCCCATTAACCCACGGGAATTCTTCAAGCAGAGAGAGAGGGCCATAGCCAGCAGCGTGGACATCTCACCAGTCACCACGCACAGGACTGGTAAGATCATAGTAAAAGGATGGCGAAGAGGAGGAGGAGGGCATAGATGCTAAATCCTAAGCCTTTGTTTATCCTGCTTCTTGCTTTTCACGTGTCTCTCCTACTGTCATTTAATGTGAATAAAACAACACGGCTCAGGAGAGACCATCTGTCTCAGAATGTACTGAAATTTGTAATATAATAATGTTAGGGTCATAGTTGAATTATGTAGATAGATATACTTTTATGCATTAATATAGAGAACAGAGGTTAAAGAGGATCTAAACTTCATATACTCCCAACAATTATTGTAAGCCACAGTTATAAATGTGAGAATGGTTTAAATCGTATAACAAAATATCAAACAAAGTGTATATTTTAATTTTTTTAATGTATTTAAAATTTAAATATGCAACCTACAGAGAAAAACCAGTTTGAATAATGGATTGATGGATATACAGTATAGATAGCTAGATTATTCAAATGTTATAATAACATGCTCATAGTTAATTTGATGAACTAAGATGCCACATTGTGGCCAGAATCTAAGCTAAACCAGTTTGACTAGGCTGGAAGACCAGTTAAACCAACAAAATCAGCTTTAACCACCTCCGGCTGGTCATTTTGATTAAAACAAATAGTACAATCTAAATAATAATAATAATTAAAAACCTAACATTTCTGTGTACTAATGTATTGTGCTTAATAAAGTATTGGATAGCTTAGCAACATGCAAACTCTATTGGAATCAATTTGTTAATTGTGCTTTGCTAAGTCATGCAGCTTGCTGATTGATGTTATTTCTTACTAAAGTGACTAGTTGAGAAGATAATTTTTTGGTCCAAATAGCCTAGTTTTTTCACACAACGTTCAAATGTACCAACTGGAAGTTGAGTAAATCCATGATTTCAATGCCTGCTGAAACAAAACACACCGGCTGGAAATTCCAAACGAGGACTGCTATTTGACCATCTTAAACCAGCAATCCACCTTAGGATAGTTTATGTAGGGATTTTTTCAGCAGGGATGCTGAAGCGAAGATTACTTTATTGTAAAAAATTGTATATTGGTGCCATTTTCCAACAGACTGTATGGTTCTGCTGAACAATGCAATATTATTACTGGATGATTGTGCCATTTCATTATTTATTTAAGATCATAGAATTTTCAGTGTTGGAGTGAATGTCAAACTCCTCACTAGCATCTGTTGCTGAAGGGTATACAGACACTGAAACAACTACTGCTTTATGCTCAGAGGGTGTGAAACCATCACACTAACAACTGTTTTCTTACCTCTCTCCTTCTACCTCACTATTTTCTCTCCATTTCTTTTTTCTTCTGATCACTTTATCCTTTTGGTTGTCAACACATCTGTTTGATTTCCTTCTCGATCATCTGTCCGTTCCATCTATCCTTCTGATGACCCTGGATCTTATTTAACCTCTACCCAACTGCCGCACATCCATCATTGCTTCTGTTTTGAACTCGTGCTTCTCTATTTCTCTTATCATTTCTCTTTTATACAAATTTCTTCCCCTCTCTATCCCTGGATTTCTTTCCTCCTGTCTATCTGGTCTGGTCTTCCTCTGTCACACCCGTGTACGTCGCTATATGTGTGTGCGTGGGTGTCCGCGTGTCCCGCACAATGGTCCTGTCTTCCGTTTACCAGGCCGCTTGGACAGTCCATTCTTGAGGCAGCAGCACAGTCCATCCGATTGCAGCCCGCCCCCTTCTCGCACTCCGCCCCATTCACGGCGGCAGCCAGGTCCACCTGGTAGGTACTGGACAGATCTTGCTGAGGGATACTGCATCAGCATAGGATCACGAAGTCACCATCTTAGCCTTTAGCCACCCTCCTCACTGAATTATCGTTTTTCTTTTGGCTTCCTCAGCAACACTGCGCTTCTCAGAGCATTCACTGTGGCTGCAATGTACCGGATACACCCGGTCTTCCAGTGTCAGTATGTGCTAGTATTAAAGGGATAGTTCACCCTGAAATTAAGTATCTGTCACCATTTGCTCACCTTCATGTCACTCCAAACCTGTATGACTTAGTTTCTTCTGTGGAACACAAATGGAGCTATTTGGCGGAATGTCCAAGCTGCTCTTTTCCCTAAATCAAAGTGCCTGTGATGCACCCTAAAAGACAAAAAGAAACATGGGATTAGATTGTTTATTACAATCTTTAATCTAATAATTAATATATCATAAATTTTAATCTAATTACCTTCTAGGAATTAAAAATATTTGGATTTTAACTAAATTACTTCACTAGTTATTAATATTTGAAAAAGTGTCCGACAAGTTAATACTGTGACCAACAAAATCATGTAGTACAACCAACATGCAGAAACATTCAGGGGGGAAAAACATAAAACATGAAATATCATCATAGAGAGGACCCCTAAATACTAAAAATCTTAAATATTAAAAGTGTAAGGAAAATATGTTACCACTTGATAGACTGCAACTTTAATGACTCTAAAAATGTCATGTGGTGTAGCTAGCAGATATAGTAACAGATCTTTTCCACGTAATTGTGATATCCAAGAGTCAGACCTTATAGATGAACCAGAACGACGAAGTCGGTGAGTAAGAAGTATAAACATCGAGCTGGGACAGAAGTCTGTCATTTCACCGAAAGGTCAAGTTATGACATTGATTAAACATTACGAGGTCAAAAATGATCTATAACATGCATTTACACAATAATCACTTCATTCCTACTTTAAATAAAAACATTTAATTGTACAAAACGGTATAAAAGTTTGTCAAAAGCATACGAAACCAACATGAATACAAGGAGTACATTTCAAAAAATGTATCTTTCCTATACTGCATCGCATTGACTCAGCTCCTTTTGTGTTCCACGGAAAAAATAAAGTCTTTTGATTCTGGAATGACATGAGGGTGAGTAAATAATGACAGAATTTCATTTTTCTGTGAATTAATACATTTGAAGGACAGCTGTATTAACTGAAAAGCATCCCACTCTGGAGCGGGTTTAGAGCGTCCTGATAAAGACAGAACCACTTTTTACGACAAGTGTATGTGATGACGTGCTCAACTCTTAAAGGATGAACTGTATGTCTAATCTCAAGTAACTATCTCCCCTTCTGTATGTCCCATGATCTCAAGTAACCTTCAGTACTAGCTAACTAGACTACGGCCTTCTCAGTGTCACAGTCCATTTCTTTCAACTATTTGAACCATATTGCCATCTTTTCTTGGTCCATAGTCTGTATATGTGTCCTATACTTGTTGTCCGTTGACTTTGTATTTTGCACAGGAAACATTGAGTATGAGTTATTTTGAAGCTATGCCGTGGATGTTTGGAGGACTGAGACAAAGTGATTCTTTTGGTTAGGGCGATCTGGTTGAATCTCACCAATGTTACTCCCCTCATGTCCCCCTTCCTCTCCTCCCATGCTCTTTCTGATGGATAACCGGCGGCCCTGCGTGCACTTCCTTCCATCCTGTTGACCTGTGAGTGTATGCCACGTTGCACCGCATGTGATTGTGGTCTCCGAGTCCTTGGGCTTGCATTCCGTAGACCTTGTGTGACTATGGTGTCGTGCGTGATCTTTGTGGAGCTGACCTTGTGGTGTGTTTGAAAGTAAAATTAAACAGCAACCCAAGGACAAATGGCGCCTGCAATTATCAGTGTGTGCTATGAGGACTAAACATTGGGTCTGTGCTAAGACCCAACATCTAAAGTTCATCTAGAGTGATACAGTGGGTTTTACATTTCAGAAATGGGCGAATTTTGTGCCTGTACAACTGTTTTCCTGAAATCAGCTTTTATGATGGTCATTGTCGTTTCATTGATTGTGTTTGATTTGTCATGTGAGGTCTTCTCTCAGCTGTATCATTTTAAAGTGGCTATCTACAAAATTTGCATCTCAGTGTTTTTGTCGCGTTATGAGTTCGTGACTTCCTGTGGAAAACTTCAAAGCTCAGAGGTTGCTCTTTCAGAGCTCAGGAGACTTTAATTGGGTTTTAAGAATGTTTTGTCTTAAGCAAATTTGTCTCAGATGTTTCTCCTGAAATTCCTAAAATAGAATTAAATGAGATGATGCTTGACATACAATAAGAATTAGCTCAGATTTGGTTTTGAATTAATTAGATAACCCGTTTGCGTTAATATCGAAATCTCTGACTTTTGATTGCAGACTTAATCTCTGCAAACCTGAGCATGATTTGTGATTAGTTCTGAGAATATTTTTGAGATTGTAAAAATTGAATTTGCTCTTTGTTAAATGTTGTTGTCCAGGAGAAACAATTGAGATGTTAAAGAGATCTTAATTGTGGTTGTTCTTTCCAGTGGGTTGGTGTGTCATTATTTAGATATCCTCTAAAAATTGCATAAACAAGATTAATAGATCTTAGATCTTGGCTGTATGATTACATGTTGTCTTATATTGACCACCTGCCACTTTAAAGTCAATTAATTGAATATTTTTTTTAACTTGTCAGCTTGCTTTAGCTTGTCATGAGATCGAGAGGTCAACCTTTAGTGTTACTGTATGTATCATTTCATAATGCCATGACATATTGGTGGATGCATATGATTATACATGATTTTGGTGCTGTTTTGAGTGTATAAAACATTTTTTATTAATAAAACATCTTTCTTGTGTTGACATTTTTAAGAGTGTGTGCATGTTCAAAAACGACGTGCATTTGTAAATTTGTGAACTAATTTTCTGCGCTGCACACTGTGTTTTGTCTTCACGGTCACGTTGGCATGTCTGTGTTTTGATGTCACGATCATTGACGAGGGCGATGGGGACGATGCACTTTTTGACAGACAAAACATTGCTTGCTATTGTTTGGCATTGTTAGCAATCCTTTCAGACTATTTGTAAACTTTGTCATCTGTGTTGTGATTGATATTTTGGCTGGTATGAGATACTTGAGATTTACTTGAGCCCACATTAAACGTTTACCTTCTCCTTGATGTCTCAGATGACTCTGCTGAAGGAATCCTCGAGCGCAGCATGACCACTGGATGCACTCCCATCCCCAAAATCGCCATTCAGGAGGACAAAGAGGACTTCTTTCGAAAGGAGTTAGGTAAGGCCTCAAAAACAAGGGAAGTCTTTTGACTCTTTTCTTTATGATATTCATTTAGTGTCATATTATCTTGATCATGATTAAAATGTGTCGGAGCTGTGGCCTAGTGGTTGGCACATTATGCTTATCTGGGCAACATGAGTTTGAATCTGACTTGGCATTTCCTGATCTTATTCCCCTTGCTTATATTGTCATTAACAGTTATCTCTCAATAAAAATCTCAAAAAGAGCAAAATAATAATGAAAAAAAATATAACGCAATAATAGAAATAAACTACTCCGAATCTAAAAACACAAGCCTTGGGATTTTTGGCCAAACTGTTCAGAAGGTATAAGCAAAAATAAAAAAAATTCAAATCTCCTGACCATTAGGTGGCACTGTGCCGAAATTGTGCATTTACTCTCAGTTCTTGGCTGTCATAACACAAACCAAGTTTGGTCTGAATATGCTAAAGCATTACAGATATATAGCCTCACTTCTGTTTTGGCGTGATCTTCGTCAAATTTGTGTATTTGAGAAAATTTGACTAATCAATTTGAATTCTATGTTTTTTTTCATGTTTTTCTGAAGATGATGAAGTTATTAGCATAAATACGAGTGCAACTTTGGACAGTTGGTGGTGGGAGAGGGATTGAGTTGAGAGATTGCTGTTTAATATCCAGGCCTTCCATCTATGTGCCAAATTTCACAGCTTTTTTACAATATGGTTCTGTGGGCTGCCATAGACTTGCGGGGAAGAATAAGAAAAACTCTTAACGATTACAGTAGGTGCCTAAGCACCTTTGGTGCTTGGCCCCTAATAATAATAATGTTGTTGTTGTTGTTGTTACTCTCTCTATGTAATATATCATTTTAAGTCATGATATTATTATACTACTGCATGTAATATTTTTAGGATCATTGTTAGTTCGATTTATCCATGACACATTCTTGCTACCAACCTATTTTTTGTCCCAAAATTGAAAACAGGTACTTTTGGGGTATTTTACATATGGGTATGTGATGATTCAATACAGCACAGATCCATCATTCATCGTTCCAGCTGAACACTTTTTGAGAAAAAAAGGACCTTCAATATTTATTGTATCTAAAGCAGCAGTTATTTTAAATACTAAACCGTTTAGATCCAAAAACTGATTCTTCACCATGTCCTCCAGAAAATGAGTTCATAAGTTTACAAGGACTTTTTGGGATGTAAAATGTTGAATCTCATCAGCTTTATAAGTTGCACAGATGGGAGGCTGTTATTGCTCCTCCTCAAATCATTAATTGCAGTTCTTGCACAATACATTTATACATTTAACCAAAAACATGAATGTAATGAACGTAATATAATTATTACACACAGAAATAATATAATATTCTATTTCTTAAATTTCCTTTTTCCTTCCTCCAGCCTTTGATACTCCCAAGCAGACTCCAGTGCAGGATTCCGGCTTTGCCAAGACCTCTCCAAGTGTTTCCCCCCAGCCCAGCAGCACCGCTCCATTATCCAGCACAGATGACAGCCTGCTAGACTTGTGGGACAGTGGCCCAGCACCAGCTACGGCCCCCTCCCAGGCCCCCAGCCACATTATGGACCTGATGGAGGACACCCCGGAGCCTCATCTTGCCAGCTCCTCCCCTGCTCTCCCACAGCCGCTCCTGAGCTTCGATGAGGTGCCTGACACCCCCTACTGCACCGGCACAGAAGACAACCCCTCTAGCCTGGTGGATGTGGCTGGACCCCACCAGATGACCCTGAGTTACCAGCAGGCCCTGCAGCATGCTTCCGGCTCTGACAGCCAGGATCTGGATGACGGACAACTATTGTTGACCAATGGAGATACGCTTCTTAAAGAAGGGACCCAGGTCAGCAGAACTTACTTTTAAAATGAACAATGCAATGTTGCCTTGCCTCTCATTGTCCTGCATGCTTTATTTACTTTATTTATTTTGCCACTAGATGGCAGCATATGCTCTCTATTTTTATGACACATGACAAAACACTAGCTATATTCAAGATGCATGAAGCTTTATATGTTTACATATATATTTGTGTTTATGCAGGCGAGTGAAGGCTACTTCAGCCAATCACAGGAGGAGGATTTTGCCCAGTCAGATGACTGCACTGCAAAAGTCAACCCAACACCAGTTTTTTATAACAAACCACCAGGTGAGATCACAGCAGGTTGAAGCACATGAAATGATTTAATGAACGCAATTCTTGATGTACTAAAATAACCAACACTTAAATAAAAATGAATAAAAGCTATATAGACATATAAAAAAAACTAAAACTAAAAATGACAAAAACACAACAAAACAACAAAATTACTAAAATTAATCTTTTTTTTTTTTTGATGAAAACAAAACACAAAAATAAATCTGATTCAAACACAATTCTTGTTCCTGTTTTGATGTATATCATACAAAAACATTACATTTGGGTGAGACAAGTGTTCTTTCATTTTTTAAGTAGCTAATAATCTTTAGTTTACAATTTACATTCTATTGACAATCAAAATTATTAATAGGGTGGTAAATTATCACCCTATTAATAATTGTTATTTGATAGAGATACTACTGTTTGTATGTTTTGTATTAATATTTTGTATTATTTTTAGATTTTTTGTTTTCATTTTAGTTTAAGTAATTTATTTGTGTGTTTGTCATTTTTATTTGTTTTTGTCTATATAGTTTTTATTCATTTTTATTTCAGGTTTAGTTTTAGATTTAGTACCTCGCGTAAAACTGAATGAAAATGAAAAACAACAAAATGACTAGAACTTGAACAAATTCAAATGAAAATGGAATACAGAAAATAAAAACTAATTCAAACTATTACTGAAAACCATAATAGTATCTCAGTGATACTAAAATGACACTGCTCGACAGCCTCAGAAAAGAGTGGCCGGGATATTCTTCAAAGATTCACCACAAAAGAAAAAAAATCATACGTTTTTTTGAAATAGCAGAAGGGTGAATAATGACAAAAAATTTCGTCTGCTTAAGCTTACAGGTATATGTCCTCAATCTTAAACATAAAAAAAACATAAACAAGAAGAACAAAGAAAATAATTCCTTTCTTTCTTTCGTTACATCACTCCCTTGCCTCAGAAAAGATCCTAATATAACATGTTTGTCTTATTGTCTGCCACAGAAATCGACATTACGTGCTGGGATACAGACCCTGTGATGGAAGATGATGATGAATAGGAGCAACTGAGGGAAAAACAGGCGACACCTCTATGAAAACTTATTTTGCAACAGTTACAGAAGTCTTGCATTAAAATGTTTTAGATAAAAAAAACAACAACAAAAACAATGTTAGCCACAGAAGAAAAGGACTCGGGTTATTGTTAAAGATGCCAGTGGGTATGAGCGCTCTTGGTTCGTGTATGTGTAGCGTGAGTGCGTTTATTATTTATTTTGATCTTTTTTTTTTTTCTATGCAGAGTATAGCACAGTGTGTCTCTAGCGCCCTCACCTGTGTTGTATCGATCCCTGTGCCTAACAGGTGTGTGTAGTAGCAGATTAGACCGTTCTGTTTCTCCTTTATCAACACTGAGCTTAGATCTGCTCAGTGGTTCAAGTTCCCTACAGTCTTAGTTGCTTAGTTGAATCAGATGTGTTTGAGTGTTATGCCCACAGGGGCGTTTGCATTGATGACTCAATCGGTCAGGGACGGTCGAACCCTCACCTTCATAGAAGCAAAGGCATGTCAGAACTTGATTTTAGCTCCAGTTGAGTCATTCGTATTTAGCAAACAGAAAATAAACGGGGTTTATATGTGATTACGAAACAATTTTGTGTTGTGCCAATTATTTTGAGTATGACGTGTCGGTGTAACGGCCTTTTAGGACTTTAGCGCCAGGTGGCATATGTATATTTTGACTACATATGAGACGGTGTATATAAACAATGGATGAAACTGACATTTTTGTTGTAAAAACTCCAATAGAGCTTTGACTCGTTGAGAAATTTAGGCAATAACAGTTGTAGTGGACTCCACTGGGAATTGTTTTAGTTATATATTCGTTAGTGAGTGTGTGTATTATTATTGGAAAGGCTCAGGCCTGAAACATACTCTACGTAAGTATGCAAATGGTGTGTAGTCCCGCTGTGCATATTAGCATGCAACCTTACTGTGGTGTTCAAAGACCAGTATTAAAAAATGAAAATTTTGTCATTCTGTTTTTCGCAGAATAAAGTGAGTCATGCCGTTTTTTGGAATGATATGAGGGTGTATAAATGACGACAGAATTTTCATTTTTGGGTGAAGTAACCCTTTAAGAAGACAAAATAATTACCTTCAAATCGCTGTTATTCAAGTATCTCACTATAAACATGTAGGCAGTTATCTAACTTGCTACCAAGATTCAAACGGTCACTCCACTATGACAGTAGTCAGTGGTCACTCCACTATGACAGTAGTCAGTGGTCACTCCACTATGACAGTAGTCAGTGGTTGTTGTTTTTTTCTTACAAAAGTTGGTTAATGCTAGCTATAGCACCCCATGTGGCAGTGCTGAGAATGCAGTGCTTAGCGTTTTGTTATGAACTGCATTCTTTTAACACATTCTAACAAACTGCGATGAGTGAAATCAAAGCATTTGCGTTCATGTACTTGCGTAGAGTATGGTTTCGACCTTCATTTTTTTTGTGGATGTGATTTTGAACCTTTTAAATGAGTTTTATACTCCCAAGGGAAGGAAATTCTTTCTAATCGCAGATTTCAAGCCACGTCAGTAACCCCTATTATTGAAATATAATATTATTATGACCCTTATAATCTTTTTTTTAAGTTGTTGCTAGTTTAAAAAATGCTTAACCCAAGACTTTCTTCAGAGTAATGTGACCTTAGCACGTCCAGCAACTCGTAAAGACCTAAAATTGTTACAAATCTTTAAATGAAATTTGGATTTGTAACGGACTTTCAGACAAAGAGAAATGCAGGGACACATCGCCTTGCTCGAGGGCAGAATGGTGAGAGATTATCTCACTTAATCAACACTGACTCAACCTGTAATCTTTGTTGTTCTGCAACTGCTAAGTTATCACCACCCACTGTCCCAGCCTTGACTGACCACCGTCTTCCTCATACTTCTAGTCATATTGTAAAACGCCTTCATAACATCTTGGTTTTACAATGGATTTTTTGAGTGGAAAAGCAAGCAATAAGACTAAACCAATTAGTATTGTTCTGTAAATAGCTCAAATTTTGTGTGCATGTAAAATGTACTACAATCACTAACATGTATTGATTCACCTCCAATGAAAAACGGGGGTTGGCGTACGTTTGGATTGGAGTTTTTTTTGTTTCTTTGGTGAGAGAGAAAAAAGGTTGCTCAGTATGAAACCTAATAGGAAGTAACCCGCATCTTTAACAGTAACTTAGCCCCTTTTGAAATGACTTCCATGTATTCCCGTTCACCCTCCTACCTCCTTAGTAGTGATTATTATTCTCTTTCTCCCTCAAACTACTAGGAGACTACTACTACTACCACTACTATTACTATTACTGCTACTGTTCTACTACAGTAATTTCTTCTTTGCCCCTGAAGCAAGGCTTAGCGACTCCTGAAAGTTCTTTTTTAATTTTTTTTTTCTATCTCTTCCTTTTCCGTCCGCTTCTCACATGCTGTTTTTGAAACAAGCACAAGATCTTTTGTGACATGCTATGTGCTTATGTATGTTAATAAAAGACTTTAAAATCCTTCAGAAAACGTGTTTACTTTTACGTTTTTCTACCTGCGACAAAACGGACACACAGAAATGCTGAAACACCCCACCTATGACTTTGTAACTCAGTTTTATTGATCAGATATCAGGCATTCGCTGGCCCTGTTTGTGTGTAAATTGTGTATATTTTTAGAAAACAAAAAAATCCTCATATGAGCATGAAAATATATAGCAGCGATGAATTGGTACACACACACACAAGCACACACTTTGCATGCTACATGAACACTGCATGAAACACTTTCACAGTTTGCCGTTCACAGAGAAACAAAATGTGCTTTGGAGAATTTGGAGTGTAAATTTGGTGTCAAATGGGAATACAATTTTGTCTACATTGAGAATCTTACCAGATCAAAAGAAATTTCTGCACAAAACCCCTTTTGATTGATAGATCACAAACGGGGTACATTTGGTACATAATATGACTTGTATATGCTAATTTGCAAACCACAGTCCACTTGTCATATTGGATGTGAGAAGGCTGTGTACCAGAGCAGTGACGGTACTGCTCACTTCATCTGTGCAAACAGATTCACACAGCTCTTCTATGGTCGCTTAGCAACACATTGCTGGCAGGGAGAAAAGACAGTTTACATCTCTGTCTTTAGCTTCTGTTGTGATATAACTGAAAATATAAAAACGGAGAGTAAAAGCAGATACAATCATTTTAAACAACTATACTCTCCCAAAACAAGCAATCCTTCCCTATAGATTAATTTTACAGTGTAAGTATTTTGGGGCTGTGTTTTTGAAATGACAGGTGCAGTAAATTTAATTGATTGTCTCAACAATTCTATATTTTGGTCTGTGCAAAAAAAAATGAATATTGCACATGAATTGATCGATATTTGGCCATTTAAGATTAGTTCTAAGTACTTAGATTAGTTTTTTTTTTTTACAGGACATTACAGGGCATTATTTTTATTTCAAATAGAGAGTATGTTGTGCTTTGGCCTTGAAATGGTACTCAAGGCAATCTTTCCTTATCAACTTTTTCAGAATTAATGTTTCCAACCTTTATTCTGTTATTTATGTGATAAGAAGCACTTGTTTCAATTTCCAACATTCGACATGGACACACCATTTCAACTTTGTAGGGATGAAATTTGAAAAATAATATATTCATATAATTGCATTATGTAATTTAGTCAGCACAGGTTATAATGAAGCAGGGAACATATACTTGGGTTGTGGGAAGTATGATTCCTTTATGCTTTTGTTATTTTTGGGCGGTCTAGTAATGGCTACGCAATTAAAAATAATGAACCAAAGACATCACTATGATGTAGTAAAAGTATTGTGCTGAATGTGTGCCCACATACACCGCTAACTGCTTTTTCACATTTCCAAAATGGAGCTTATTTTAATCAAATACCATTTGAAAGCATCCAGCGCATGCATGAAAGTGGCGTTATATGCCGGGAAGCTGACAAAGACAGCCATTGGATGGATTGAGGTAGAATCGTTTAAGGGCATGGAGACACAAAATAGAAATGATGGCAATAAAAGGGAAAAAATGAAATCAAGCATGTAGCAATCACTACATGGATGATAAAAAACAGCATAGCAAAAGGAATTCAGTTGGTCTCACTTGAAGAAGCACCAGTATATAAATGAGTTTTGTTAAATAAATGCCAAAAATCCCACATGGCTCCAACAGCAGGGAGTAACGTGGGCAACATGGTGATGCATGAAAATGTTGACAAATCCAATTCACAGGTCATTACAAACAAGGTCCTATCATCAATCTGATGAGAACTTCAGGATGATGTATTTCATATAAATACATCATTTTTCATAGAGATTCAGAATCTTTAAAAAATAGAATAGTGCTATTGACATGAAATAAAAGGCAGTTCCTCAATGTACCCGCATGGTCTAATGCATTAAGCTGGGAGAGACAACTTCCAATGGACACTACAGACGTTTCAAAAATCACAATTCTTCAGCCAACTTCCTTTTCAGGATTTGTGATTACTTTGAATATTTTCCACCCTCAAAGTTCAGACTCCTTCCCGAAAAAGAACTGGCAAAAAATCCAGAAAGAGATGCCAGGTATTGTCTCCCAGTTTATGAAACAACATTTTTGCGCAGCTGAGCAGCATTGTGTAGCTACAGTACGAACCAACCACTGTCGTTTCACCATGTCGCACCCTGTTTCACAAAGACAGGGTTTGAAATGTCATGTGTATTATATCAGTGAGCCGCAGATGAGAAAGGAAGAAGAGAGGATGTGAGGGGCGAGGTGTTGGTGGGCTGCAGACAGCTCCCGGGAGCCATGGCAACAGCATCCACATAATAGCTGCTGCTCTGCATCAGGCAGAGATGCCACGGAGAGCAAGGAGGAGGACGAGAGAGAAAAGCGAGTATGATGGATCTGCAAATGAACCCCTGAACAAAGCTGAATCATCCTGAACCGATTCTGCCCCCAAAATACAGCATTCGAAATGCCTTTGGCAGACTCTCCAGATCACATATGACTCAGCATTGTGAGTGTTCATCTCAGAAAGTGGTCTGTAGGTCTATTTTTGTGGACTCATACTGCTGTACTTCGACCCAAAAGGGGAAAGGCTGTGGGCAAACCATAGTGTTGATCCAGACTGCGGAGTCCTCGCAAGCCCATGTCTGTGTGAGTCCGGCCCTCACGAGGCATGGTGGTGATGGCAGAGGCCTGAGGGTTGTTGTGGTTAAGGTCCATGGTGGACAGGAGGTGCCCCAGTGAGTCCCAGCGTCTGGCCGAAGGTAGGCGTATTAGGGAGGAGTAGTCACGTTCGGGAAACACGGTCACAGGGGCCATCTTGCTGGTCTCAGACTCCTGATGCTCCCTAGAGGACCTGGATGCAGGTTTGGTGTAAGTTCCTCCTCTGGGGTCCGCCAGCACCTCACTGTAAGGGGGCGGTGGGTCCTCCATCAATACGGCCTCTTCGTAGCAAGGAGGTTTTCCAAAGACATCTGTGTCTGCTGAGAAAAAACAAACAATTCACCAAAGAACAGGAAGTACAACAAATACTGAAAGCTGAACCAATCATGCAAAGTTTTAGTGGCAAAATCCTTCTCATTAACATTATAAAAACTCTTGCCTCGTGGCCCCAAGATATTGTAGCCCTTACTTTTTCCTAGTCAGACCAGACATCATTAAACATATGCAATCACACAACATATCAGATTAAAAAAAAAACTGCATGAATTTATCAGAGGACGTTAGACAACACAAATGAGGACCCTGTATATTTTATCAGGGGAGGGTAGAAGAACTAAAGCTTTTATCATTTCCTCCAAGGTCACTTCTCACTCCTAGATGAAAGCTAGAATAGATTTTCTCCTGTGGAGGGAAGTGATAAACCAGCATATTGAGGTCCGAGATAAGAACGTGTTTGGCTGTGACTAGGCAGTGCTAGCCCCCCCTCAGCTGTGCTTTTGCCAGAATGGAAGATGAAAGCCAACCACAAAAAAATCCTTTGAGTCCTAGAGGCTAGCAGTGCCATGTGGAAGCACTTAGCTTGCTTCTTAAACTCTCACTGCAAACCCAACTTGCTGAGAAAATTTAATTTAGACATTTTCTGAAGATAATGTGAATGGTGCTTGCCCATGCAAATGCCACAATGCACAATAAGGTTCTGAGTGTTTTTTAGCAGGTGGCTAAACCATTCTGGGTGGTTGCGATAGGGTGTTTTGGGAAGATAGCACATTGCCATGCTGTTAGTAGGTAATTTTTGGTGGTTTCTAGGGTATTGCTAAAGGGTGTCCTGGGTTGTCAAAATAACCTAAAAGGTGGAATACATTTTTGTCCAGACTTAGAATGTGGACGCATGGATGCTAGCTGCCATAAGTCAAAGTCAGTCTGCAGATTTTGGTCAATCAGAGTTGACAGAAAAGTTTGATATTTTGAGCCGATTTTAGAACACATTGTTTTCATTTGTCATGTGTCTCCTAGCAACAAGGCACATTTCTACCAGAAAGACTCGGGAGGTGATAAGATTCGAAATAATTTATTTTACAAAACCAAGACATAAAAAACATAATTATTTGGCGTAGGCCCCATCCGTAGCTTGAATCTGTAGGGCGGAGCCTACCCCCCTGCATGGACAGGGCCAACCTGGTAGTGATGGGGAGGATGGAGGGGAACGTCAATGTCAGTTTCTGCAAACACAAGGAAGGGTGAGTAAAGAGCTTATATACTTCTCGTGTCGAGTGACGATTGGCTAGATCTAATTGTAATGCGTGACGTAGCATTAAGTCTTCCTAGTAGAACTTGCGCTAAAGCTTCCATTTCTATGCGAGTTATGTTCAGAACGACTTGAAAGTCTGGTAGTGTGTGATCCTCAGTTCTTTAGTGTATGATGCCATGTTGTATTTATTTATTTTTGTAGCCATTTGCTGCAATCCTTGCTGCAATCCATTTGCTGCAATCCTATGATGCACATGATAATTAAGAAGAGCCTATAAGCTAAGTCAGCAAGGGTTTGATGCCTAGTGTTCTAGAATATGTTCAGATTTTAAAAGTCGTGTAGTGCATTCTAGCCTTTTTAGTCTTAATCATATTTTGATTCCTTGATATGGCCATCCATACATTCTTCAAACAGCTTGTAGGGTCAGGGGTAGATATGGCCAGGCCGGGCGAAAAGTCTGAGCCACGCAATTTGAAATAACATTCATGTCCATAGCACAAAGAGTGCAAACAATTCATATGATAGGTCAGATCCAGAAGCCATACAATGTTCAGACTTGCTTACACCATCAACTAAAACTGCATTTTTGTTTAATTCTCAAGGACATTGTTACAGCATACAGTTCTTTCCACAGACAGTCCCGATGGTGATTTGGTATTTATTCATATACATCTCATTAAATACATTCTTTGGGGAACATTTACTTATGATAGATGGGGATTTGAGAGTATAATATTAAACCTAATATTAAAATAGTATATTAAAATTTACTGCAGATTATTTAGACCTTTAGATTATATCAAAGAGCATTTTCTCATATGCTGCCCAAAGCGTCACAGGGGACATAATGAGCCTGTTGTTGTAAAGTGATACAAAGTCTCTTTAAAGAGTACAATTCTTTCTGACTCTTACTCTTTTGTGAGCTGACTTATTACTCAGACCTTGTTTTAATAGTGGTCATCCATCCTGTGTGTTTGGCACAGGTTTAAAGGCACATTCTTCACCCATGGCCAGGGATCCACCAACTCTGGCAGTCTGCCTGTCTGCCAAAACACATGATTAGCCCGGCTCTAAATGCTGCTAGTTCAATGCTGTACTCATCTGCCTACACAACACCCACACAAGGCTCACTGTTACCATGTCATACATGAAAGAATGCAGCTTGGACTGCCCTCAGTGTGTGAGGTGTTCCGAGTGGTACAGCTCAAGATGGATGATCGTTGTTGCTTGAAACACAACATGTTTGTTTTGATGAGTTTAAAAAAGCCTTTAGGTTTGAAGGGTGATTACGTTGAAGGGCATTATGTGAATGCTTCAAGATCTAGCTTATATAGCATTATCATTAAAGTGGAAGTCTGTAGTAATTTTAATCAGGTTACTGTATGTCTGATTAGGAAGAGACATAGAGCATTAATAACAGGCTGAAGGACTGTGCCGAGTCAAATTTGTGCAAATCAATGTGATTACAAATTTATTTTCACAGATTCATATTTAAGAGACGTTATGCATTAGAAGGAAAGGGTGTAAGAACTATATATAAAAATTGACCAAGGACAAGTCCCAGTGAAACGGTATTTACAACTAACCGGGAAGTTGTCATACCAAAGGTCTAGTCCTTTATTTGAGTTTTATATACCAATATTCTGCTACAAGTTTATTTTGTTAATAGACTTAATAGGTCGAAAAGCCATCAATCTCAGATATTGATTTCATGGAATCTTTAGGGCATGGTTCATTGAACATTTTCTGAACCATATCTTCTGAAAATGTGGTTGGACAAATGTACAAACGTCTTAATTATAATAGTCCCCACATCTCTAATTGCAGACAAAAATGCACTGGATAATCGAGCTTGTTTAAACATCCTACCTTCAGGGACAGTCCAGTTTGCTTGAGGGAGAGTGTGTGTTACAGGCAGCTGTGGACACATCATTTGCATCGGTGGGAAGAAATGAGGGGGTTCCCTGGGAGGATATCCCCCACCAGTGCACTCCAGAGGCTCCATCTCCAGTGCTCGCAGGCACTGTTCCCTCAGCCTCTCTTCACGCCGGTGCTTCAGCTTGCGCTGGGCAAAGCTGCAAAAGCAGCAAAGCATGACAATGAGAGCCCAGATCAGCCAGAAGCCGGCAAAGCACGCCAAAAACGTATAGGTGCCCTGTGACATCACCATGATTATGACGTTGATAAGGTTTGGGCCCTCCAGGATCAAGTGGGAAGATTTAAAGTCTTGAGTGGACCTGCTAATTATGTCATTGAGTTCACTCACTAAGTCTCATAGCTACCATATTTCTACAAATCCCGAAGTTGAAAACCATTAAGAGTCTATCCAAGCATTTGCTGAGCTCATTTTCTCGAAGTTAACCAACTGAAAGGTTTCCCACAGACCGGAGGTCAGATTTCACTTGAAGGGTGTTCCATGAAAACGCAAGATGTCCCATATAATGCAAAAGTGAAACTGAAGAGGCACTTTCTGAAGGTCTGCCAGAGCCTCTTTTACAAGAAGAAATTAATATCTGCAGATGCTCTTTTCCTGACAGCAGGTGCAATGAGGGAATGCTAAAGTCTCACAGTGCCTGGGTCTCCTCCTGTGTTGTGATCCTCCGCTGAGCAGATCAGGGCACTTCAGATCTCCAGAGGACATCAGCATTCACGCTGCTCAACAAAGGGAGAGAACATAGAAGGGGGCAACCATCATAAGTTATGAACCTGTCATATTTTCAAAACACAGACCTTTAATATTTCACACACAATGACCCATTTCATAATTAACCTCAGCTGTTCAAGCACAACTCGCACAACGACTTTAGGGGGTAAGTATCCATTTCTTACATTGACGGAGTGGGAGTACACATAGTTTTCCAGAAAGAATGTGAGGATACTGTGTCAACTGCATGAATTTTCATTTGCTAATGTAGTTTGGGACTGCTTGAACATTAATGGTGGCTTTCAACATGGCACCTCTTCGTCGGTTAATGATAGCTCTCGACAACCAACAAACAAATATGCCATTTTTTCAATAAGATTAGGACAACTCATATAACCAGCTCTGGTCCTGTCAAATGATCTATAAAGCTTTTTTGATCTTGGTGACCTTGAGGAAATAGATTTAATCTTCGTCCTGCTTCATTATCACTCATGGGATTTTCTTTTTGGTGTTCCCACTGCATGTGGTCATCCATATCCGATTGCTTCTACACACTGCTTTAAATATGGATTCAGTTATATCACCTTTGGAGGACATAACCTATAGATTAACTGAAGGAACTCCCAGAGCTGCTTTACACAGGAGACAAGTGCTGGTCGATAAATAATGGTTGATTCTTACAATTTTACCTATGGTCCCTCTGTTTCCATAATTAAGTGGTTATATTCTTGAGTGTAAGTTTTGTTTAACATAACTACCTACCTTGATAGTCATTTGGTTTAGAGGAATGGTCAGAGAACTCTATGACATCTATAACATATCCATATATAAACAATCCAGATGCCCGTCGTTTAATATAGCTGTAACGATGTGCAGTATCTCAGGTGGGTGATTTTTGTGGAAGAATGCGCAAAATTGGAAATGATAGATAAACACCATGTTACATATATTACAAAGAGTAAAAAAATAAACATTCAAGGACACGAAAATGTTAACTTGCAAACGTCTGTATCACAAGAGAGCTGCCCTACATTCGCTTTTTCATAATACTTTTAACCACCTATAATATAGCTCATGTTGGTCATTTTTAAATAGAAACAAATACATGTTGCGGAGCGTACTTACATGATAAGCGTCTTCCAGTCACGATGAGTTCATTTTCAGACGCGTGACACCGTTTCAATGGACAGGACGTGACTCAATCCAAATAAAGTTGAGGTAGTTGTCAGTGACAGTACATGTTAACAGTCTTGTTCGCAGAGGAGTGTGTTCTTTAGTGTCTTCACTAATGTTTACCAGGATAAACAGAAGGTGTTTCGCGTCATTCCTTGTGGTCCTGATGCGCGCGGCGGTTAACGGACAGCTGTAATTGACGCGCGCGCGTCATGAAACATCCACATTGGCAGCGCGATCATGCTCTGCTGCTCTCACGAGGATTCTGTGTATCAAATTGAGAATAACGGTTCTCCAAACAAACTGACATGATCGCTCATCCTTTTTAACTGTTTGCAGAACAAAGCGATTTTGTCTGAATAGGCTTGTTTGTTGTGTCTATTTAATGAGATCAGTAATCTCTTCGGTTGTTGTTGACATGACTGTTAAAGGTGTACTCAATTATTTGAACACTTTTTTTTCTTTCTTTCTTTTAAAAAAAAAAAAATGGATCTTGGCTTTGACCTTTAAAATACATTAATACAAATCAATACAAATACATTCACTTAAGATGAAGACTCTGTCAAGAGACCTATATGTTACATGTATGAACATGCTCAAGAACATTTTGCATAGGAGAGAACATGTTCAAGAGCCTTCTGTATAGGAAAGAACATGCATAAGAGCATCCTGCATAAGAGAGAACATGCTCAGGAACATTTTGCATAGGAGAGAACATGTTCAAGAGCCTTCTGTATAGGCAAGAACATGCATAAGAGCATCCTGCATAAGAGAGAACATGCTCAGGAACATTTTGCATAGGAGAGAACATGTTCAAGAGCCTTCTGTATAGGAAAGAACATGCATAAGAGCATCCTGCATAAGAGAGAACATGCTCAGGAACATTTTGCATAGGAGAGAACATGTTCAAGAGCCTTCTGTATAGGCAAGAACATGCATAAGAGCATCCTGCATAAGAGAGAACATGCTCAGGAACATTTTGCATAGGAGAGAACATGTTCAAGAGCCTTCTGTATAGGCAAGAACATGCATAAGAGCATCCTGCATAAGAGAGAACATGCTCAGGAACATTTTGCATAGGAGAGAACATGTTCAAGAGCCTTCTGTATAGGCAAGAACATGCATAAGAGCATCCTGCATAAGAGAGAACATGCTCAGGATCATTTTGCATAAGAGAGAACATGCTCCAAAACATTTTACTTGGGGAGAGCATGTTTATGAATAGGTTAATGTATAGGAGAGAACTTGCATAAGAACATTTGAAATAGGATAGGATCATGCTCAAGAACATTCTATATAGCTGTGTTTCCCAACCCTGAAGGCACCCCAACAGTATATATTTTGGATTTCTCCCTTATCTGACCCGTTCATTTCAGGTCTCGGAGTTTCTACTAATGAGCTGATGGGTTTATTCAGGTGTGTTTGATTAGAAAGAGTTGGAATGTAAAGTATCGGGGTGCCTCCAGGGACAGGGTTGGGAAACACTGCTGGATAGAGTGCAAGGACAGCCTTTGTTCCTTAAGTATTTTTCCCAATTTGGGATTTTAAAAAGTTCAGAGGTGAATCACAACATTTCAAACCTTTATTTGAGAACAAACAAACAAAGGACAAAGACACAAGAATATGTTAATCTTTAAAGAAAACTAAACAAAGATAAGAATAATAATAATTAAAATAATCACCATGAATGCACCGGTAGGTGACAACAGAAACCTTATCCTCAATCCTGGGTGAGACGGGAAGCCAGTGGAGTGATTTGAGCTACAGTTGCTAAAAGTATTGAGTTAGTTGCGTCTCAGACTGTGCTCCGTTACCGAACTAAGTTCTCTTTTGCATCTTACCGTGCTTGAATGGAAAATTACACAATAAATAAATTAATTAATTAAAACCATGAGCCCGTCCCCCACTCACCCACTTGGGAATCGTATCACTGGTCACAAAAAACAAAACAAAAAAAATAACTAAATTCCTGGTGACAGACAATGGACACGATATTAGTACCACGCACAAAAATGCTGTTTGATTGGCTGTGTTATTTACTTGAGAGCAATGTTTGTTTAATTTTAGATCTAGTCTCATACACACACCTCTTACTTTATTTACTTTATTCTAGCATGCTGTGGACACTATCAATTCATTTGTTCATTTTTGAAAATCTTGGAAGCATTCTTTGTTTTCATTCAACAACAGCCTGTCTCCTTGCTGGCCCTGTGGAAAATACATCAGAGAGTCTAGTTTTGCCTTTTATTTTCCAGCAAAGAATGGACACATATTGAAATTCATGAATACCTTAATTTCACCTATCTATCTATCTATCTATCTATCTATCTATCTATCTATCTGTCTGTCTGTCTGTCTGTCTGTCTGTCTATTCATCCATCCATCCATCCATCATCACATGCACATACATTCTGTGTAAGGCAATTTAGAGACATCAACCTTGAACAATTATGAAAGCGGTTTCTTTAACGGTTCTTTATTTCCATACCTTAACAACTGATCCCATACATCTTTTCGGTCATTCCCTTGTGCAGTATTTTATGCACTTTATAGCCAAGTCATGAGGTGTGTTCCATTCAACTGTAAGTGCCCTTTGAAGTGAACATCACAGGATATTCTGCCATCTTAAGCAAACATGCTCAGTTTGAAGGGTACTGCAAATGGCATAAGGAATATGGGAACATCAATACATCACTTCACAGAAATTGGAGACAGAAATTTATCCAACAGTCATTTTGCATTACACCCTAGCACTTAAAAGATCGTCGATGCTATAGATTCTTTAGAATCAATGCTTAGCATAACACTTTCTGATTAGCCTGCTGGTTTTTCTTATACCCTAAGCAAATGGGAAATTATATATTTGTTATGCATAATTCATTAGGCATTACATAGAGCTAACCTCTTTGGATCCTAGGTGGACTCAACTCGGTGGGTGGACAAAATCGTAGCAACAAAAAACTGTGAAAACAGGATTTCTAAAGACTAGGGTTGCCAGGTCTACAGTAAAATCTCAAATCCAACTCAAACCTGCAAACTCTATTTATGAATTAAAATCTGTTAATCAGTGTCTCTGTGAAAGACTTGGATAAAACTACTCAGATTACTTTTACAATGTCTTTATGTACTTTTTAAAGCATGACAATTTCATCATGTAGACTTTCAGTGGATGGAGGATGAGCAAGTATTAAGAATATTTTCATTTGTGTTATGAAAATGAATGGAAGTCTTATGGATTTGGAATGACATAAGGGTGAGTAAATGATGACATCATTTTCATTTTTTGGGTGAACTAACCCTTTAAAGAGATAATAACCACTTAATTGATCATATAAATATACATTAGTGTTCTCTACTATTGCAGTAACAAGAGGGAGGAATATATATATATATATATAGTATTAATATATATATATGAGATTATATATAACACACACACCACATAACGGAGTCACGGGTCATCTTAAATAGTGGTAGAGGTTCCATTTACTACATTTTATTTACTCACGCAGGGCTTTGAGCCATTTTCCTGCATTATCCCACAGGATAAAGGTAATGCCATTCATTCTGAGTGGAGTAAATGACACCGTGATCTTGAAGGAGGCAAAAGGTCACTCTTTCTGTGATTTGCTGACCTCATTCTGCTTCGTGTGGCGTGCCCTCAATGACAGGAATTGACCCATAGATGCTCTGTGTGATGGATCCCATGCCAGCAGACTTAGAGTGTAACACAATTCACCCTTCCTCACAATACAGATACAATCAGTGACAGAGTCATTGTCCGATGAGTAATAGCAAAAATTTCATTGTCACAAAGGCCTGCTTGCGTTTTTCTCTGGCAATATTCACAGAAATTTTGCATGAGCATAGATCAGTATGAAAACTAAAGTAAGCCTGCCACACATATTACAGGAGCGTGACTTCACACTGATTTAGACAGCGTGGCTTAACCTTGATTTTCCTTGGGAGACCAAATGGTTTCATTATCTTAGGAAGAAGTCCATTATTAACTTGTTGAGTTAAACTTTCTTAATGATTGTTAATAATAATAATGTAGAGAGTTTCAAACATTGTAGATGCATTATCTGTTGGTCTATAATTTACAAAGGTGACAATGTCTGACAGTTTTCTCTTCTTCATTAATTTGACCTATAATGTAAGCTGAGTAACAAAGGATAATATTTTCCATGGTTTATTATTTATACATTTTCAGTATTTGTAAAGAAATATATCACACCAGAAAATGATAATGGGAAAAGTATTTTACAAAAGCAAAATTTAAAAAGAAAAATGCAAGCAAAAGCTATTATTTCACTCTTTTGCTTAATATTTTTGTGGGAACTGTGACACTTTTTTCAAGCTTTTTGATAAATGGAGTTCAAAAGGAGATAATTGATTTGACATAGAAATCTGTTGTAACATAAATGTCTTTAATGTTACTTTTGATTAATTTAAAGGGACAGTTCACCCAAAAATGAAAATTCTGTCATCTTTTACTCACCCTCATTTTATCCCAAACCTGTATGAGTTTCTTTTTTCTGTTGAACACAATATATATATATTGAATACAGGTAACCAAATAGTTGATCCATAAACTTTTTTCATTCTTTATCGCACACCCCTAATATATTTAACCTTTTGATTAGAAAAAAAATTTAAATATGAGAAGTGCCCTTTTTTCCACTTGAGCCCCTGCCCCTCAAGATGTCTGGGCACGTCCCTGTCCTGGGACACCCTTGGCTGAGTCAACATTCCCCTCAAGTCAAGTGGAACACTGGTGAGATCCTCCAATGGAGTGATGACTGTCTCCAAAACTGCATGTCTCCTTTTCAGAAGTTATCAGCTCCAATCTCATCCACGAATAGTTAAGAGACCATCTTTTCCACGGCTGTGGAGAGTCCAGAAACATTGGAAACTCCTGAGATTCCACCTGACTACAGGGCATTCCAGGATGTCTTCAGCAAGCAGGCAGCAAAGGAATTATCACCTCATCGGTCATGGGACTGTACAATTGACCTTCTGCCTGGGGCCACGCTACCCAAGGGTAGAGTATACCTGCTGTCCATCCTGGAACAGAAGATGACGGAGGAGTACATTGACGAGGCTCTCATGCTGGAATTCATCTGCTTTTTTACTTCACCAACAGCATCCAGGTTCTTCTTCGTGGCCAAGAAGGACAGAGGTTTGAGGCCCTGCATCGACTACCGGTCCCCTGAGACGACAAACTGTCAAATATCTCTACCCACTTCCTCTGGTCCCACCGCCCGGAAACAGCTTTGTGGCTCGCAGCTTCTCCAACTGTACCCCGTATGGCCTCTCCAACTCACCCTCCGTCTTCCAATGATTCATAAATGAGGTGTTCTGGGAGTTCCTCCATCGGTTCATCATCGTATACATCAACAGTATCCTCATCTACTCCTGGAACCTGGCCGAAAATTGCCACCAAATGAAGAAGGTCCTATAGAAATTGAGAGAACACCATCTGCACCTCAAACTGGAGAAGTGAGTTCCACCGTGACACCATCCAATTCCTAGGTTACATCATCGACCATCAAGGCATTCACATGGACCAGAGGAAGGTACAGGCTGTGAAGGACTGGCCTCAACCTACCACCATCAAAGAACTCCAAAGATTCTTGGGCGTTTCATCGCCAACTTCAGTCAGATCTGTGCACCTCTCACCTCACTACTAAAGAATAAGCCCAAGTCTCCATCCTGGACTCCCAACGCCATCAATGCCTTCCAGCAACTCAAAGATGCCTTTTGCACATTTCCTACCCTTCATTCAGATCCAAAACTCCCTTTCATCGAAGTGGATGCTTCAACAGTAGGGGTAGGAGCGGTATTGTCACCATCACAGAGAGCCTCCTACACTCCATCCATGTGCCTTCTATTCTAGGAAGTTACCCCCAGCGGATCAGAATTACAACATTGCCAGAAGCTCCCTGTTGCCAATCCAGCTTGCCCGAGAGAAGTGGCGACACTGGCTGGAGGGAGCTAACCACCCGTTTGAAATCATCACCGATCATCGTAATCTGGAATATTCAAGATGCTAAAAGACTCAACCCTCGACAGGCCCGCTGGGCACTTTTCTTCACCCGCTTCAACTTCACTGTCTCTTACTGACCTGGATCAAAGCACCAAAGGGCTGACGCACTCTTCCACATCCATCACACCGAGGAGAACAACACACCTCCAGAACCCATACTCCCTCCAGCCATTATAGTAAGTCCCATTCAGTGGTCCATGGATGACCAGATCACGGAAGCCACTCGCTCTGAACCTGCTCCGCCAGGAGGTCCAGAAGGGAAAGTTTATGTTCCATCATCCCTTCAACTGACCCTTCTAGACTCAGTACACTCATCTCCAGGCTCTGGCTTTCCACCAGGGACATCCATCTCCGGCTGCCTAGTCACGAGCTGAGTCCCCGCTACATTGGTCCCTTTACCATCAGGAGGCAGATTAATGATGTAATTTACCAACTAGACTTACCCTCTCACTACCGCATTGCACCTACCTTCCATGTCTCACTCCTCAAACCGGTTACTAACCTCCGCCTCCAGAGATCGATGAGGAACAAAACATCTACAGAGTCAACACCATCCTGGACTCCCGGCGACGAGGTGGCCACTTGGAACACCAATCAAGCCCAGTATAAAGCCACCGTCACATCCCTTCCTGAGTGTCTGGTCTTGTTGTTCACATGTGTGCATCAACCTCCCTGGTTCCTTACCTGATCTACTTACCTATTCTTCTTCAGTCGTCACTCGCCGGTTCTATCATCACCTGAAAAGACATCAGTGTGATTATTCTGCCGCTAATGCTAATCTACCTAACGTTGTTTGGGAGGCAGACACACTATGTCAGTTTAAACCTAGATTAAAGACCCATCTCTTTAACCTAGCATACACATAGTACACCATCACATTTCTATAAATCAAATCCGTTAAAGGATTGTTAGGCTGCATTAATCAGGTTACCTGGAACCGGAACACTTCCCATAACACCCGATGTACTCACTAAATTCTAAGAAGAATGGCATCTACGCTAATATTAGTCTCTTTCATTCTTATTCCGAGATCACCATAGCCACCAGGATCCAGTCCATATCCAGATCAGATGGTGGATCAGCACCTAGATGACGACCCTCTACAACGCCGAATGTGAGTCAAGCAAGTCAAGTCACCTTTATTTATAGCGCTTTTAACAATACAAATTGTGACAAAGCAACTGAACAGCATAAATTAGGAAAATAGTGTCAATAATGCAAAAATTACAATAGTAAACACTAATTTTTCAGTTAAAGACAGTTCACCATAGAATTCAGTGATGTCAACATCCAGCTAAGTTCAGTTTAAATAATATCTTTGCAATCAAGTCAAAGATATCGCTGGAAATGAAGTGTCCCCAACTAGCAAGCCAGAGGCGACAGCGGCAAGGACCAAAACTCCGAGACATGTCAACTATATGCGCCCCAGAGACGATCTCCTGCGAAACCTCGTCACCTAGACGGCCATCGGCACAAGACCACAAGAACCAGTCAATCCTCTGCACAATCTGACCTGTGTTGCAGCCTGGAATTAAACCACGCCATGCTGGTTTTGTCTGGTCAGAGGAGAACTGCCCCCCCCGGCTGAGCCTGGCTTCTCCCAAGGTTTTTTTCTCCATTTCTGTCACCGATGTAGTTTTGGTTCCTTGCCACTGTCGCCTTTTGGCTTGCTTAGTTGGGGACTCTTGACTGATTGCACAGACACTATTGGAAAGAGAGCTAAACTGGATGATTACATCCTGAATCATCATAATAACTGACTTTAGATCAAATTGACTCTCTTTGTTATTGTCCCGGTTTCATTATGGAGAAAAAACCCCAAACTTATTTTCCTTTTTGACAACTGTAAACTGCTTTGCCAACAATCAGTATTGTATAAGCGCTATAGAAATAAGGGACTTGATTTAACTATTAGCTAAGAAGTCTATGCTCTAACTCTCCCAAAATAGCCATATAGGCTCAAACGCTTTCTCCTCTTCTGAAGCTCATTTAATAACCTTTGAACTGTACTTAACCATTACCGTTGTTGTCCCCCCCCCTCTCTGTTTGCTGCCACTATAGGGTTAAGGGTAACACCTTAGTTTAGGAAACATTCTTAGTATTAACTAATTGCTTATTAGCATGCATATTACTATAATCCGCTTAACAACTACCTTACTAACTATTACTAAGCAGCAAATTAGGATTTTGAGGCAAAAGGTGTAGTTAATAGTGAGAATTGGTCCCCAAAATAAATGTGACCCTGTTATTGTTCTGGTTAGAGTTTAGGTTTATGGTAGTTTTTACTTTTATTATGCATAATTGTAATGTATCTGACTGCCGCGAATAAATTAACAGAAGATTGGTCACCCTTAAAATACAGTGTAACCCCCTCAAGTCTAACATCATGTCTTCTATGTAAATATGACAATTAGGCTAATGTTCCTCAAATTATGTTCACATATATCATGTAACAGAAACATGGCCTAATTAATCACTATTTTGTTTAAATGTTTTTTTTTTCATTTTTAAGTTCAGCATACAAAAAGCCAATTAATCTATTACTTTAGCATAATGCTAGCCAATTAGCCTGCTAAATTAGCATTTATGTTCATATAATTCATGAAGCAGACGCTTTTATCCAAAGCAACCTACAAATGAGTACTACAAGGAATTTATCACAACAAAAGCCATTTACCATGTTAGCTTATGGTGTGTTCAAGTCATGTCGGATAGATCGTATTTACGAGTTGAACGCACATGAATGCCACCACAAAGTCGTTATTATGAGTGGGAAACTCGAAATTTTCTTTTTCCAAGTATCCAAGTTGGGAGCGTTGTCAATGAGAAACATGGCGGAATCGATGGATGCAACGTCTGTAGTTGACGGTAAATTTTTGTTTAAATTGATAGTTTAGTTGTCCTATAAACTTAAATTGGTCATGTTCTTGTTACGCAGCTGAAATCCAAGTAAAAAAAATGCAGACCCTGTTGTATTTTCTTGTAATTTATTAAAAGAAGGTACACCGCCATCTTGTGCCGACAAAACTTATGACTTGTCAACTCGTAAGTACGAACGTCCCAGGAGGACTTGAACGCAGCATTAGGTACCATCGAATAACTGGAAATTCTATTTTGATGATCCAGAAGACAATATTTTGTAACCGTATACTTTTTGAACAGGCATTATAAATGGCATAAGGTTCCGGGGGAAGATTCCTAGTGGCATAAGATTCCTTTCCTATCATTATTATTTCATTCCATAAATGTATAGTTCACAGCTTAGATATATATTTCCAGTAGCAGTCCCTCAGTAGTTCATGTTCACTAGAACAACCTTGGTTAGGTACAGCAGAAATGCTTTTCAAACCTCTCATCAATAATCCCCCCTCGTTCTCGCTGAAGGCCCTTGAGCCAGATGCCACGTCTACACCTCACAGACGGTGTGTGACGGGCTCAGTTTCACTCTTCTCCAAATGTTAAAAAATCCAGAATCCAGAGTCTATTTGCAGCATTATTTATTTCTTTTAAATCCCTCTTAAAGATCGTTGCCCAGCAACAGAGGGAAGAAGTGGAGAGGAGAGCGAGATGCAAGAGAATGTGGACGTGCATGGATGGTTTGCAGCTGCCTGATGGACGAGTCAAATGTTCTTGCAGAAAAACGGCACTCACGATTTGAGCTGTGTATTGAGGTTGAACTGAGACTAGCGTGCTGCATAATAAAATACCTTTCATTAGAACGGGATATCAAGGTATTGAGTGATCAGATGAAGCCCATCTGCTGTTTATCTGCCCATGTGATGTAAAAAAAGAAGGGTATCAAAAATTAAGAGACACTATCAGGCACTCGATTAGTGTGCAGTAACGGCCCACTAAGGAGTCCACTTCAGTTCTGTCTGTCCATTACTATCATTTTCTGTGATAGTTAGGTTAGGAAAGTTCATTTCTAAAAGATATTTTGATGAATGCGGTAAATCAAACTGATTTGGTGACCATTGACTTTCAATGTATGGACCAAAAAACCTGTGACATTTCTCAAAACATCTTCTTTTATGTTGTACAAAGCAAAGAAAGTCATATAGGGTTGGAACGACACACGGGTGAGAAATGACGACAGAATTTTCATTTTTGGATGAACTATAACTTTAAGGTGATCATTATGCAGTACCAAAATATGACAAACGCTTACATCCCTAATACTTAAAAGTTTTCAACGAAATTTGGATCAGTTCCTCAAGACAAACTTGGATGTTGCCTTATTTAAAAGTTTACAACGGTTTTAACATTTTGTTCTTTAAAGGTTAAGCAATATCTAGAGTGCTGTTGTTCCAGTCACTTTTATTGTGCTGGCATTTCAGACCAACAACAACACAATTGCGAGTGTCATATTGCCTTCATTGAAAAGTTCAATAAACAAGCATTTAATACAGAGTAACTTACACAATGTTGCCTGTTACCTTTGCTGTTTTTGCCCCACCATATAAAATAGTTCCAAACAAATTCAAAACAGAATTGTGCAAGAACTGAACTCCCTCATCAATCCCTTCTGGCGTATTGCTGTAATCTGCAGAAATTGTCACCGAAAAACACCCAGACTGATTTTTGAACACACAAACACAGGCAGCAGAGTGATACAAACTGTGAAAATCTCAGTGCTCTTGGAATGCTGCTAAGAACCGGAACTTAAAGGTCAGACCAGAAACTAAAGCCCCAAGTAAACTTCAGTTTTGAATGCTGAGTGTATGCATACCAAAAACTTCTGATATACCAAGATGGTGCAATCGTATTACTATCAAAGGGAGAAAGTGCAATGCGGAATAATTTTTGTCTTCTTACACTCTAAAAAATGCTGGGTAAAAACAACCCGTGCTGGTTAATAGTCAAACCCAACAATTGGCTGTTTGGAACCCACGGTTTGGTTAAATGTTTAACCCAACCTTCTGGGTAGTAACCCAACCGCTGGGTTTGTCCCTATTTTACCCAGCACTGGGTTGTATTCAACCCAGCATTTTTTAGAGTGTAATAAAAGATCCAAACGCCAATTGGTAAAATCATCACATCACTGCAGCAGCCAGTAGTAATTTATATATATGTAATTTAAATACGAGTGCGGCAAGCAGTTTTTGAGATTTCTGAATTTCTCTATTCAAGCAGATAGGATTTGGTCTTGAATGCCTGAAATTGCTACCCAGAGACATTGCAAATATGGCCGCCAAGTGAAAAGACTTTCCGTGTGTAAAGGGATCTACTTATCTGAAATAACCAACAATAAAAAATGTCATGCTTGTCCAGTGTCTGCCATTTCTTTCCAGAAGTTAGGATCAATAAACCTTCTTTACATGTGTTGCGCGTATCTCTTAACCCACTTTAAGGTGTGGTCACATTTACTTTTACTCACAAAGTTCACATATGGAATCAGCATGATTTGGAATTTCACGATGGCACAGATATTTCAGCGGGTTTAAGTTCTTCATGCATACAGTAGCTGGCGTTAAAGTCACTTCTCTGTGAGTGGTCCTTCATGCTTTGGTACACTATTGAAAATAGACAATGGACATTTTTGTCTGAAACATTTCACTAATGTCAGACATAAAGGTGGCCTTAATGGTACAGTAACTTGGGCAATGCTATGGTATTGAAAATTGAAGATGGATTTCGAATGAATTCAAATATGAAGTAAGTTGAAGAGCTACACAAAAACGAACCAAATAAAAATGTACTGAAGTTGAATACTAATGCAGAAAAAAGGAAAACAAACTAAATTGTGTGTTACACAGAAGACCTGCGTGAGAGGCCATGCGCAATGTACAGGCTTCACAGGCCAGAGACAGACACCAGAAACTAAACAGAAGGAAAATGAGCATCAGTGCTTTGACAAGAACAACATTTACTCACCAAACTCCTTCACGGTCATCCTTATCATCTTTACAAGTCTTTAAAGAATATTCCAAGTGGCATGTCTTTTATGCAATTTTAAAATGGACAAATATAAACCAGTAATTTGACATTATTTTATCAATAAGGCTGTGTACGCATATTAAGCAAATAAAAACATACATAACGATGACAGTAACCTGAGTGAGAATTAACTATTGAATTCAACAAAAAATTGTTATTCAATGTGCAATCCAGGAACCATTTTTTTTGTATCACATACAAATAAGGCTTCAAGAACAGGGATAAACGGGTACAAGACAAATTTTCAATGCAACAAAACACATTCTTCTGGCCTTAAATGAAAGGGTTATGGACTTCTACATACACAAGGCAAAAGAAAAGAAAAACTGTTTAAATGTTAAAATCAGTTTTTACAAAATTACAATTGAGTTACTGTCAGCAAAACAACTCAGAAAAACATGTCACATTTGAAAAATTAAACCACCTTTTGAAATGGGAATGGCCAGATCCTCCAGTTATACACCATTCTTACTCATATTAGCACATTATACAGTTACCAAAAAAATGTCAAATTTGATTCTATAGCCTTCAATGGCATGTTGCTTGCTGATGGAAAATTATCATTAAAATGGTACCGTACACTTTGAGGCTTATATGATGTAGGAATAATCTCACTTGTTTATACTCTTTTAAAAAACAAGAGAAGAACTAATATGACATACTTTCATATCACAGGGTCTGTTTTTATTGTCAACAACTGAAATTAATTAATAACACTGACAAATGTGGCTGGAAGTTTGACCTCTAAAGCAGTGGCATGTCTAATTCTCAGTACAAGTCTTGTTTTGTATGAAATTTAGTGGAGTTTAGCTCCACCCCTGCCTTGAGGTAAACATGAAATCCATGATATTGAAATGATTGGCATTACTAATAATAGATTATAAACATTATTATCAGTGAGCCTGAAGTTCTCAAGCTCTCCTCTTAGAAAAGAAAAAAACAACACTGAAAGCTCCCCTAGAACGTAACATTTCACTCATTTAGGGTAAAAAAAATGGCATTCACTAGTGGTTATGGTAAAGAATATGTGCAGGTAAAAGCGCACATACAATCAGACATACAGCATTTAGGCACACATACTATACATACACAGTTATAAATTCGCAAACAGAAAATATCAGTGCATTGAACAAAAAAAAAAAAAAAGTACAACTGTGACAAAAATGTTCACTTCACAGTGTTACATACCTGGCTCAGGAAAACATTGAGTCAAACTAAGTTCCGTCTCACCCTAGATTTGAAATGTTATCATCTTATACACATTTTATATAGTGGTTATACTTAGAAAATCCATTATTGCTAAATAAACAAAAAGAAAAGGAAAACTCAATAAAATGTACAACTGTACAGTGCTGTAGAGACTGGAATGTATTTGAGATTATCCAAGAGAACTAATGTAAACTGCAGATGGATGAGAAATGTGTAGATGGACCATGGACTTCCTGCAAAGCATGTTATGTTTCACAGACCCTTGAGTTGGCAGGTCACCGATGTTACGCATTCAGCTAGGCTTCAATACAAAGTCCCAAAGCTTTTGTCGTTTCTACGATGTCCAACATAAGAATTCACATGTTTTGGAAAAAAATGAACATCCACAGGGCACAGTAATATTTGAGGTAAAACAACAGCGAAGAAAAGACAAAGTGTCTGCACAAAATGCTAAGCTAACTCAAAAATATGATATTTGAATAAAAATCCCTAATGACGAGTACCTTAATACTTTAAAAAGGCACCTTCTATGAAGATGGAGGACAAAAATTGAACTGGTTTGGTCTTAAGTGCATCAAAAGATCAAATTTACAACAAAGCTCCCAAGACATCATGATTCCAAGTAACTGAAAATGTAAAGAGCTTATTGTGATTGTAGGAGACACGGAACACAAAACATTTCTTTTTGGCAAATGATTTTTTTGTTTGACCTACATATAAAAAAGCAGCAATTAAATTATACACAGCCCCATAATATTGTGCATATCTACTTTTAAAACATTAAATAACATTTGTAATGTCTATTAGCACGTTGAACTGTTAAGCGATGATGACGTGCTGAGCATCAATTGAGTATTATGCCCATTTCACACGGGATGCACTAGCAGAGTGATAACAGTATCTGCGCGTATGCAGAGTGGAAACAACACATGCTCATTGTGCTTGTATCCTACAAAATCAAGAATGGGATTTGCCTGTTTTAGGTGGACTCCTCTGAGCACTAGCTGCCAAGCTTGTCACATGCTTTAATTTATGATGGACAGGACAGCATGCTGCTATTACACTTTCCCTCTCCCACACATACCATATAGCTATAGTTTATAATAAAATGAATCCCTAACTTAAGCTACACCTATATTTTTAATCATTTAAACATGCTTTCGAGGTTTGGGCAAACAATAATTAATTTTTTCCCGCAGTGCTGAAAGTCATGACTGTGCGAAATACACCATTCATCACTTTTATAATTTTATGGTAAATTTTTTCATTTTTCATATCAACATGTGTATTTTGGCCAAAAACGATGCATTGTTGCTTTAACTAAAATAGACTTCGCATTGCCGCATCGCCTCAGTTTCCAGTGTGAATGCGCAAATCTGTTAACATGGGCGCCGGGAAAAAGATGCACTGCTAACGCTCTGCTTATGTGTGCAGTGTGAAACAGGCCTTAATTAAAGTCTTTCGGTCTTCAGAGCTGGAATGAAAGATTACTACAGTCATGTTGTGAAATAGATCGTAAATGGAAAATAATGCCTCATAGCTCGACTCATAGGGTTGGGTATCGAGAACCGGTTCCAAATTTCCAAGAACCGGGTATTCGGTAAAGCCCCGTTCACACTACAAGCGACACGCAACAGCAAAGAGACACAATCCCATTCATTTCAATGGAGAGCTGGCGATTTCCGGCGACACGAGCGACAGCGGCCGTTGACGACTGGATGGGGCGTGTCCAGTGACGAGACAAAGTTCAGAATCCATCAACTTTATGCAAATGAAGAGCGACTTTCGGGAGCGACAGCCAATAGGAAAGAAGACGGTAGAGCTCATGTGATCGTTCTCCTCTCAGCGTCGTAGATAAACATACGCAATGGAAGAAAGTAGGCTGTTTCTCATTCATTTTGTTTGTATGTACGGATTTTATTTAGATTTAGATTATATTTAGTCTTTTTCCTTCAAAATGTTTGTACTTAGCAGCAAGAAACCTGATTCGCTGTCAAGGCAACCAGTATTGAGAACGCCCACTAGCAACCTCATCGCCAGCCCCTGGCGACAAAAGTCGCTGCTAGTGTGAACGAGGCTTAAGACACGTGCATTTCGATTCTGCTTAATGATTTCAGCGTTCGCATTTTAATGTGATTTTAAACCATTTAAGCAAAGAAGGGAAATAACTTGCGCACTGTTTTGTGTGCCGCGTAGCGTAGTTCACTGAAGCGCGAGCACAGAGAACGGTCCCGATGCAGGTTCCCGACCTGTATCCGTTCTCGAACTGTTCCGTGCATTTCCACTGCAGAAAAGGTAGTTCAGGCCAGAACTGACTTCTTTCACATCTTGCAACCAATGGGCCGTTTTTTGTCTAAAGTGAACATAACCAGATGAGAAAGAAAAAAGAGTGTAACAGTATTTAGTTCAGTGCGGTTCGGTGTTAAAGAGACAGCAGCCTAATAAACATGTGCTGCCTGTCATTAATGTTAATCAAAGAACAAAAGAAATCATGCGCTGCTCGATGAATATCTTTTACAACTGAATGAGGATTAATTAATCTTTTATGAAAATAAACCCTACGAGTGTTTTACCACTTTTGCTTAAATTCTGTAACGGAAAATTTCAGTGTATTTATTTAGCTCTTCTAATTGACTGCGTGTCTATTTTATTACTGACTGTTTACTTGTCTTTAACAATATAATGTGTAAAATTTATATTAGGTCTAGTTGTTTTTGCTGTGGTATTTTTGTTACGTAAACCATACGTAAAGGCCTAAATGTTCTGTAGGCTGCTGATTTTTGCTAATGTTATTCAGCTGCATCAGAATAATTTGTTAAAAGACAGAATAAATATATTTGACATCTAAATGTTTGCCTTTTTTTTAACCTTATTGGAATCTGAACTAGGAATTGTTAAGAATCGGAATCGATAAAATTCAAACGATACCCAACCCTACTCATTATGTAACTTATGGGCCACACAGGACTGATCATTATGTTTTTCCCAATTATCCAGAGAAGAGTTAGCAGGAAGACGCACTGAAGACTTTACAGATGAGTGTCGCATATTTACAACATGGTACAACTGTCTGCAATTGTTATTGTACATATATGCACTTTAGTCACGCCTATTTGGTTTACTAGGTACCTCTAGCTAAGTAACCTTACATAAAACATATTGGAGACTTCTGGTAGAGAATTTATGATGTTAAAATTTCCCTCTGTTTTATAGTCACTTCCTGTTTTTGCTTTTTAAAAATTCCATTAATGCGCATTTATCACTGTTTTATACAAATGGTGTCATTTGATTGTCGAGATTACCATAAGAAAATAAAATGCAAAATATAAATATAAAAATATCTGCAAAAGCAAATTTCCTTTGCTCCCCACATCTAAAACAAATATTCAGAGTGCATACTGTACATGTGTGTGAAATCGTATAAGAACAGAAAAAGAAAAAAGCGCAAAGAGGCTGCAAGACATACTGACAAAATGTACATGATCGGTTGGATCAACTGGGTTTGAGACTTGAGCAGTGTTGAACGATCTGTCCTTTCCATACGTCACACATGATAAAGGACAAAAATTGGGACCCTTTTTTCTGTCCTTTTCATTTTGATGACTTTAAATAAGATACACTGCATGGCTATATAATGAAAATATACATTCCAATGTTTATATAGAGCTATCTTAAAAATACAAATGTGCAAAAACTGTAAACAAATGAGATCCTCAGTGGTGTAGGGGAGGAGCCACAGCCAGGCCACGCCTTCACAGCCGTGTGGGCTCCTCCTCACTGTCGCTGCAATTTCCACAGCAGTCCTGCGGGGGCAGTATTAGCATTAAAAACCTCATAAAATCAAAATGTAGGTTGTCTCTTAGCTTCAGGTCATGCTAGTGTACTAATAAAAGTTGACTCAAACTTTTAGCAGATTTTTGAAAGAACACTTTTGAAAGTGCACTTTCTCTTCCTAGAAAACACATATTCTAGCATTAACAGTAGTAATTTAAAGTTAAAGGGGTCATATGATGCAATTTCAAGTTTTCCTTTCTCTTCGGAGTGTTACAAGCTGTTGGTGCATAAAGAAGATCTGTAAAGTTGCAAAGACTAAAGTCTCAAATCCAAAGAGATATTCTTTATAAAAGTTAAGAGTCAACCACGCCTACCTAAAACACCTCGTTCTAACACGCCCCCACATGTCTACGTCACTATGTGGAAATATTAGCATAATGCTGCCCAAATGTGCATGCAAAGAAAGAAGGCGTGGTTTCAGGAACACCAGTAGTGTTGATGCAGTCATGTCAGGGAGACGGTATGTGTTTCAGTGCGAAAGCAAAAGCACTTTATTTGGCCTTCCGGAAATAGATGCAATTAGGAATCATTGGTTAAGATTTATTTACAACAAAACAGCACAACCCAGATGTTCGAATTTGTGCAACACATTTTATGGACGACAGTTTTTTGAACCTAGAAGAGTACAAGACTGGCTGTGCACAAAGGCTATTTCTAAAAAAATAAAAAGGGTCAATTCCGACTTTGCTATGACAATCTGGCGCTTCTGAATCAGCGACTGTAAGTAAATTTTTGTTTTTTTTTTTTTTTTTTTGTTAAGTTTAAGTATTTTGCTATGACTGGTCAAATGCGGAGTTTTGCGCAGCGCAGAGTAACGCGTTGTGTGTGTTTGTGAGGGGAACAGGGTCACATCACAAGAGAATGAACAGCCTGTCAGAAATCATAGCACATCAGCTGTCTTAACCGCAGCTTGTGTACTGCATCACCACTGTGTCTGTCACACGACTCTGTTACCCTTTCGGGCTGAACTGATGGTAAAACTAACGACCATTATAAAACTGTCTTGAGATTGAATTGAAGTTTGAAGCTCGCGATTATGGTAAGGGGAGTTACATTTCCGACGCGAGCTTGTGGTGTTTGGCCAATCACAATGTACTGGGTCAGCTGGCCAATCAGAGCAGACTGCGCTTGTCAAAGGAGGGGGCTTTGTTGAAAACGACATGTTTGAGAGAGGCGGGGCATAGAGGACCTACAATAATGTACAGTATTTGAAAAAGAATGTGTTTTTTGAACATTAAAGCATGTCAACATATTCTCTTACACCAAATACACAAAATAATGATCTTTAAAAAAAGAATCATATGACCGTTTCATTCTTTTCTATTTTAATTTTTTTTTTTAAAGCACTAAGCCTCCAATGTCCGCCCAACATTCCTGTTTCAATAGGAAATATTTCAACACAGGTAAAAAATAGCATTTGTCAAACCATTTCATGATGTTTCTACCATTTCACGATGACAGGCATTATTTTTTGTCCATAATACAAATTAGTATTTACATTCTGATTTAAAAAGAGTGCCTAGAGTTCCAAGTAAAACTGAGAAGCAAGGCTTCAGAGTATAGTACACAAATCATTTCATGTACCTGACTAATTATACAGCAAGTAGAGGGGGAAGAAAACCTGCACACTGATATTTTATTTAATTACAAGAATCGCCTGCAAAGCTGTATACGATTTCAGTATCAAACAGGACACAAAAAGGTTCAGATACACTTTGTACTGTTTAACAAGATGCTGACAACCTCATTTACTAATGGAACAAACAATAATGCCTTGGAGTAAAAACATTGCATATAAATAATAGAAGAATGTGAGGAAATCTCACCTGCCGGCCGAAGAGTCTCTGCAGTAAGCCCTGTTTGGGTGGGGGTGAGGGTTGACCTCTCCAGTCCAGGTCAGGGGGCACAGTGGCATCCAAATTCAAGATGTTAAGTTCTTTAAAGCACTCTGTCTCTATCATCTGAATGGATCAATAAAATAACACACTCAGAATTAAAGTCAAACTAATATAAGGAAAAATGGGCTGTGGTACAGGGGCAAGTTGTGATAAGGTCCATCTTAGTAATACAAAGGTTGAAAACCCTCTTACAAAAAACAAAAAAAAAAAAAAAAAAAAAAAAATAAAAAATAGCTTTTTTTTTTAAAACTGTTTTGTTATTTGAAATAACTGATTGGATTACTAACTTAAAACTAAAATAAAAATAATGAAAACTATTTAGATATATTTGTAAAAAACCAAAAATAATTACAAAAACTAAAAATAAAATGAAAACTGAAAATATAAATAAAGAAATTCAAAATAAGAAAAAAACTAGACGTATCTAACGAACATACTGATATTGAACATAAGATACTTAAATATAAATCTAAGTATATGAAATAATATTAAAATAACAATTCTAATTAAAATGACATGTCCCTGTCACCTTTATATATTAAAAGAAGTTATAAGTAAGTTAGAGATGCAGTTATCTTAATTATCATATATGATACTGTTTATACCTAAAGATAGAAACAATTATAAAGGCTAGAGGAGAAAGGCGGTCATAACAGGTCAGGAACTACGAATGAAATGCAACTAACAAGAAACATGATTGGTTATTAAATAATTGCAATGCACATACATTAACCGGAACTTAAACTATCTTAATTACTTAGGAGTACTGGTTAATTATATATATATTAGAATAATATATAAATATAATCTATATATATATATATATATTATATAATATATATATATATATTATATATATAATATATATATATAACATATACACACACACAACATGTTCCTTTCCTTTTTTTGTAATTTAAATCACATTTCTAGAACTCGTCTTTGAGTAAAACAAAAAACAGACTTTCTTGGTGAGTATGCCAGGCTCTCGAATCATTAGTTTACAATCATTCAATTCTACAATAACTGCCATCGCATTAGAATCTACTCTAAGATGGATGAAAAGTTTCATTGTGACTTTAAATTCATCCAACTTAAAGCAGACACACAACCGTATACACATTTAGAACGTAGTCTTTACTTTCAGCCATTGTGTCGCTTTTCTTTCTGATTTCTAGGTGCTCCTGTTCCTTTTATTTTGCAAGAATGCATCTTTTGTAAAGGTAACAAACACATCAGAGCAGGGTCTGGTTAACCTAAAACCAGACTAACTATACAAGCCAGTCAATTTCATAATGACAACATTGCATGCATGTCAAGAGAAAATATCACATATTTGCATTAACTGAAGTCTGTTTATACACATTATCAAAGTCAATGTTAATTTCATTTTTATTGCATGCTGGTCATAAATCATCAATCAGGGTTCAGAGTAGAGTTTATTCTGGGTAGTGACCTGACCTCATTTTGCCAGGGGATGGGAACGTTTCCTGTGGATACTTTGCTGTAGAAGGAGTCATCTTTGGGCTCTAGCTCCACCCCTTTCACTGTGGAGAACTGTTCAATGTCCAACACATCCTTACAGTAGATGGCCTGAGGCTGAGACAGACATAAAAGCATGTCATGAGACGAGAAGTGATGTCTGATTCATGAACAAATCATTTGCAAGTCACACTCGGATAGACTTTGTTTCTTACACAACGGTGTGTGTCATTAAAAACAAACAAACAAACACACCAAAAAAAAACTTTTATGATTCTTTCAAGTAGTTTTGCTTTCTTTTTGAAGCTTGAAAGTTCCATTTCCCATTATAAGGAAGGAAAGTAAAGGAAAGAGCGACTGGCACATTATTCAACATTTCTATGCTCCAAGAACAGTGGTGGCGCCAGGGAGGGCTTGACGGGGCTATAGCCCCATCAGAAACTTGCTCAGCCCCGGCACAGCCCCCCCAAGGATTTCCTAATGATGTTCCTGTTTTTTGGTGTCACTTTCATTAACACTGAAAAATAAACATTAAAAACCTAAAAAGAAGGGCCTAATATGTGGCCTATAAACAATTAATATTATGGGGGAGGGGTCAAGCAACACAACGCGCAAACTGTGCGCAAGAGTTATGCCGGTGAAAATAAAAAAACTGACAGAGCTTTCTAACGCTGAATTAACGGCGCATATTCTCTGAGACAACGAGAGACGAAACTACTTCAACACATGCTGATAACGGTCTATAATGGTATTGAATATCCCTACTATTGGCCGTGATTGTGGAAAAAAATGAGAAGAAACATATTTCGCGTTGAACAGGTTGTTTTTGAAAATCGGTCCACGAAATAAAGCTGCTCTTAATTTTCATTGATGACTGTAGTGTTAATAATTTTAATTATAGGTCTAATTCATTGTATAATAAACCTGTTTTAAAAGACCTTTTAAAACATTTTCATGAGGAGTAAGCTAATAGCCGAAACTGTAATGATCCTCACAGCGCGTCTGCACTAGCGCTATGAAAATTATTGTGGGCAATAATTTCAGGTAATCTTAATAAAAAGTAATCCTAAAATTAATAATAGGCCTAATAAAAGAAGAATGGAAACAGGCCTACATTAATGGGAAAATTCAAATCTCTTAATATTGCAAATTTTTATGCTTTTGACAATATCTTGGCTATCGTCGACATCCTTGAACGACACCTATCAGCAGGGGAGGATTCGCTGGGGCCCCTCGCCTATGCCACAGAGTTGAAATAGTGGTATGAAGTGTCGGCACTTATCGATTGTAAAAAAAAAATGGTTAGAATTACCATGTTTCCTGCCAGTTGTCATTGAGAGTGACTGACACTTGATGGTCAGAACAAATGACTAAATGGTGTGTAAAATAAAAAATGCCAACATCAAACATAAAAAAAAAAGGGGAAAAAAGACCCTACGTTTCCTCTTTCTTGGTGCGTTCATATTGCATTAATTTGTAAATGGCATATTTGTCATTTGGCATTAGAAGTTATATTACTAATAACTGTGGCATATGAGAAGTTTATACCACAGACATTTTTTTTTTATTTGCCTTTTTCGAAGCTGCTGTAAAACACAAGGTGGCTGAATTTGTATGCTATTTAGATAGCTGAAGCTTATATGCGTTCATTACTTTCACTCAATTTATTTAGATTTTTAGCACACCCTCTGAACTGATTAGCCCCCCCTTAGCACCCCCAACAAAAAAATCCTGGAGCCGCCACTGTCCAAGAAAAAAAGAAGTTTGAATGGGTTTGGAACCAAATGAGGGGATGATTAGAAAAAGAAAAAAAAAGAAGAAAAAAAGAAAAAGAAAAGAAAAAAGAAAAAAAAAAAAAGGCAGACTGTTCTTTTTTTTTTTTTTTTTTTTTTTTTTTTTGTTTTTTTTTTTCGGTGAAAAAACGTTATTTAAACGGTGAATGAGGAATAGTAATAACAATAGAGCCATTTTGTGTTAACTCAACCAGAGGTCCCCGGTTCAAATTTTTCATTTTGTCAAGATTTTTCTGAAGAAAGATAAACATTTATAGTGATGAAAGCCAAAATATTAAATGTTAAATTTACTGAGTAATCCACTATTTTGTAGAGGGTGGTCAAAATGTCAATTTTCACTTGAGATTCGGAGCCAAATTACAGGAGGGTAAAAATTAGATGACTTTAGAAAGATGGCAGCATTATTATGTTATTTTTACACAGAGATAGTATATACCAGTTGTGACCATTGAAAAATGGGGAAAAAACTTGAATGCCTGTAGAAGTATTTAAGATATCTTAAGTCCATTTTTAGATTTTGGGTCTTAAGAAACTTTCCTTTTGGCATTTTAATTCTTAATGCCCTGTATGGTTCAGTTCCAGAGATATTGGGATCTAAATATGGCTCCCAAAGGCACCATGTCCAGATTGTTTAATATTACCCATTTCAGTGGTCGAAAACCAAATGTTGATCACTTTGTGAACAGCTGATATTTAATTTATTTAAAGGGGAATGTCTGAAAAATATTGAAACTAGAAATATATATTGTCTCTATCAAATCAATTGCATATAACTTAAATGTTTGAGTGCCATAAATATTATTTTTCCAAAGTGTGCATGTCCGTAACTCAAGTAGTATTAAAAATATCTCAGTATCATTTTAAATTCTGGTTCTTAATAAACTTTTCTTTTGTAATTTTCATTTTTAAGGCCTTATACTGTTCAATACCAGAAATATGGAGAGCCCAATGTGACTCAATGTCCAATTTGTTGAATTGTACCCATTTTCACTGGTTGAAAACCAAATGTGGTCACTTTGCATACAGCTGATACTATTTGTATTTCGAGAATAATGTCTGAAGAACAAATAATATTAAAAAGTATCGTGTTTTTCCTATCAAGGACAATTACAAGAGGAAAACCCCCCCCCCCCCCCCCCCTCTTATTACGCCCAAAAAATGTCCTTCCCCCCCCCCCAAAGTCTGCATGGCTGTTACTCAAAAAGTATTAAAGATCTTAATATGATTTAGATTCTGGTCCCTAAGAGACTTTTCTTTTAAAATCTTTATGCCTAATGTTTAGTCCTGAGACTATGGGGAGCCATATAGATCTATGTCCAAACTGTTGAATCCTACCCATTTTCAATAACCCAGGGTTTAGGAATGTACAGTGTGACACGTCAGATTATGAATAACCAGAATGAATCGCTAACTCCGGGTAAAATATGAACAGAGTGAAATGTAAAATAAGATTACCCAGGATCCCATTAACCTGGTGTTTATGATTACCCAGTGTTAATTATTTCAAGTGTGAAAGACCATAAATGTTTGAGGTACTATCAGTGATTCTGCCAAACATGCCCTTTAGCAGTAGATACTACTTGATCAATGACTATGCTTCACATGTTATAACAATAAAAAAGAAAAGGAAATTCCAATACTTAATCCAGGTGAGGCCAATCTTGTTATTTCAGAAGCTGTTAAAATGAACAAAATCCCTTCATCCAAATATCACTGAAACTGATTCAAATATAGAATCTTATGAATAGACTACTGAGAACAAGGTAATGTGCCTCAACTTGCCCATTTCAGTGTATTTTAGCAATCAGACATGTATGTTCTATGCAATTGTTTTGATTTCTGTTAATAGCACATTTAAGCAACCACTGTTGCCAACAGGTTCACAATCATCTAACACAAACGCATAAATAAATAAAACCACAGAAATATGAAACCATGAGAGAGGACAACGAGTCATAGTTAAAGTAAACAATCAAAACACCCCATCATGTAGATGCCCAAAATCTGTAAAAGATGTGCTTTTAACAAGGCCAAAGTGACCATACATTGGTTTTCCCACCAAGAAAGAATGGGTTAAAATTTAAAAATGACAAGATCGGACATTGAGTCACATTGGGCTCCCCATATCTCTGGTATGGGGTATTTGGTATTGTTATATTGAACAATATAAGGCCTGAAAAATGAAGATTACAAATGGACAAGTATATGGACCAGAATTTAAATGATAATGAGATATTTGTGTTTTGTGATTGTGATTTTTTGTGCCTTTGTTTTTTAGGTCCAGGCATGCAACTTTGTAGAAAACTTGAAAGTAGTTTTTCCCATTTTTCAATGGTCACCACTGGCATATACTGCAACAAAGATAGCTAACGTCAACAGATTTTACTAGTAAAATAGTGGATTACTCAGTAAATATACATTTAATATTTTGGCTTTCATCATCATTCATGTTTATCTTTCTTCCGAAAAAAATCTTGACAAAATCAAAAATTTGAAATAGGGAAATTTCTGAAATTTGGTTGATTTGACACAGAATGACCCAATAGATTTGGTTGATATTCCCAATACAAATTAGAGTCTCGGAAGATACTTGCATCTGGAATAAAGGGCGCTTCGAGCATGCCAGCTGCAAGCCGTTTGAAGTTGATGGAACGAAAAATAGCGTGGGCTTTCACCTCTGATGCTCCATCCCCCTGACAGCCAAGCCTCTCACTAGGGTCTTTGGCTAGCAGCTAAGGCAAAAAAACAAAACAAACAAAACATTCTTCACTAATATGCCACTTGCTGAAACAAATCATCTTTGACACCTTTTTGACAACTGTTAAGATGTTTAAAATCTATTTATTTGTTTTAATACCATATTAACATCATAGGATATAATTACAGAAAAAAATAGAAAAAATACAATATATAATTAAGTTTCTTACAACAACAACTATATAAAATCTTTCCTTTCCACACAAAAATGAAAATTCTGTCATCATTTGCTTACCCTCATGCTGTTCCAAACATGTGAGAACATTTTTTTTTTTTTAACCAAACAGTTTCGGTTCCTATTGACATCAATTGTATGGACACAAATGATAAAATTATGACAGAATTTTCATTTTTGTGTGAACTATCCCATTAAGATGGTCAAAATGTGTTTCTGCAAGCATTTCAGAACAGCCAACTAAAATTGTAACATTGCTGATGTTTTCATTTTGCACATTTCAAATGTGAACAGAAAAAAAATGGGGATTTTCTCAGAAATACTGATGTATGTGTTTAATTGCTATTATTTACTATTTAGATCAGTAAATCGGCATAGCTTGTAATCAATAATTGGATTATATAATGAATAATTGTTTGGATACTAACCATTTTACAGAGTGATTTGGCATCCTCTGAGAACTTGCTGGAATATTCTTCCTCCACCTCTTTCACTAGCCGCTCCACATCCTCTCGCTTAATTTTTTTCTTGCGCTGCTGAAAGGGCGACTGACCTTCGATCATCTCATAGAGGAGACAGCCGAGAGCCCACCAGTCTGGACTGAATGTGTAACGCTCATTTTTCACCACCTCTGGGGCTGATGGGGCACAAACATATTCAGGTTACACTGATTGATCCAGCTGCTGCTGATATTGTTTAGATGTTAATAAAGGCAGATACATACCCATGTACCCCACAGTTCCCACCCGGCCTTTGATTGTCTGACCTTCTGGTATATGCACAGCCAGGCCCAGGTCTGATATACGTATATGACCTGAGGAGAAACATCACAGCTCTGTTAAATTAGACTTTCCATAAGCAAGCTTAAATGATGTCTGTCAGTGGTTTGACACACTAGATATCTTTAAAAGCTTCTTAGTGCATTTACAATAACTAGTTTTTATTAGTTTTACTAATAACTTCATATTACAAGTTATATGTAAACAAACAAACAAAAGAAAAGGCCTTTTGTTTTGTAATTTCATATGCCAAAATTATATAATATATTTGAATTATCTTAATTCGAAAGATTTTCAATTAACGCAAGGGTTCCCACACTTCAGTCATTTAATTTCTATGATTTTTCCATGATTTCTCCAGTGGTTTGTGACAACCTAATAATGATTTATTATTATAATTCTGCTGAGATCAAACTCAAATTTATATTATAAATATAAAAAAAAATCCCTGCTATTTCTAGGTATCCATGAATGTGGGAACCCTGCAGCATGTCATGTAATTAATTTGATTTTTTAAAATGTAATTTATTAACAGCCCTAGTTTAATTAACTTACACATGCAGCTGACAGTATGTTATAAATGTGGATGCTGAATTTTATGGCTCAAAAACAATATTACATACTCTACCCCCTCTTGTGGCAAACACAAGTGCTACAGTTTAGAATGTGACATTCCATGTGGCATTGCTTTTAAGAAATTTGTCATACCGTTACCATTACAATAACCACCGAGTTTGATTAGCAATCACAAAGAAAATATTGGTTGCTAACCATGATCGTCCAGTAGTATATTTTCTGGCTTCAAATCCCTGACAGAAGATAAACAGAGAAAGCAGGTCAGTCAACAATCAAAATTACACACACACAAAAAAAACTGCATTTGAAACAAAATCAGTATTTTCATTTTTTTTGCATACAATCCCTTGTAAACCAAAATTCAGTTGAATCTTTTCACCTGTATACTATCCTCTCCCGATGGAGGTCTTCTAACCCGCAGCAGATCTCAGCAGCATAAAACACGGCTCTCTTCTCATCAAAACCTGCCTCTCCCATGTGGTATATATGGAACTTCAGGTCCCCTCCATTCATAAGTGTGAGCACCAAACACAGGGCGTCTTTCGTCTCGTATGCATACGCGAGACACACCTCCATAGGAAAACAGAAAGGTACATTGGTTCAGTTACAAAACAGAATTCCCATATTTGATACAGCCTGTGTGGGAAAGGGTCTAAAAATGGAGGATAAATTAAGAGAAAATCCTGAGAATAACCGCCAAAGAAAACAACTGAAAATAGCATGCTCATGGTCAGGCCTTTGGATACACAAACTCCAAATACAAAGTTATTATTTCATCAAAATAGGGGTTACTATCAGATGTAAAGGTTTTGAAAGACTGTTGGACATCATCTTTTCAATTTGATATAAAAAAAAACTATTTTTTCGGTTTCTGTTTTTTAAATAAAGTGTAGGATTCTGAATGTAAACATTAAATAGAGACAATAGTAAAACTACAATTTCTCTACATCAGATCTCCATGCCTTACTCTGTGTAAATTTTAAGATCCAGAATGAGCACAGAGATGTGATCTCACAGGAAATGACAAAAGCGTGGCCTCTGTGAGCTAATCAGCCCAAAAACAGAAGTCAAAAAACTTTTTTTTTGTTTTAGTTTTTTTGTTGTTGTAGAAAACATATGTGCGGAAGACATGGAAAGATAAGGTGATGCTCCAACAAAATACACTTAAGAGGATGCATGAGTGTGAATAGTATGATGTGGTAAGATGCTTATTAAACAAAAAGATGTTGACGCTCCAGTAATCTGTGTGAGTTCTTCGTTTGCTTTTTGTATTTTGGCCATGGACTCTCCTTTCCTCTTTTTGATTCGTTTCTTCTCCAGCTTTTTGCAGGCGTACATCTTCCCTGTGGCCCGCACCTGGCATGCACAGACCTTGGGTGCAAAAAAAAAAATAAAAACACAGTGGGAGAATTGAGGGGCCCATTTATTTGTAACTTTGTTACATGAAATACTCCTTTATGTGCAAGAAAGCATTATGTTAATAGTCATACAAACGTGACGAGGCTGCACTACCCAGTATACAAAGAGATATTTCATGTAATTTTTGGGAATAGAAGGGTCAATTTAAAAAATTTTTTTATTTTCGATCAGTTTGGCAATTGTTTTTGGTTTGGTGGGATTCATTATCTTGCCCTTTGAAGGGTGAATTGCAAATGTATGGGTCACATTCCACCCCAAAATAATTAAATACATATATATTTTGCATTGTGACATTTTTACTATAATTACACAATTAGTTTTTGTTGTGATTCTTATGGTCACTGATAAATCAGTGTAAAAAATGTACTATAAATATAAAATTCAATAATTAAAAAAACTGTCAATACAACTACTATTATGAAAAAATATCGAAATAAAGCTATTTTTGCATTAGTTTTATGACAGTTTTTATTTCATTTCATCAATTATGACTCTGACATGTTCCTTACAGGGATTCATCTAAAAGGACCTTCCACGGGGCAACGGAGAATAATAAAAAAACTCTGAATGAGACTTGCATTCTCTATATCTGCCAACACTGAATGGCAGTGTGTATGATAATCTGAGGGATTTATGTCTGATAGCATAACAAAAATAGGATAATAGCCTTATGAACCCTGGAATGGACAGATAGCGTTTGATTTAGTGGCATTCCAGATAATAACTAATAACGTCTTGATATGTTTCTGCCATAAGCAGAGCAATGCTTAATCATTTCAGACTCACCTCACCAAAGCCTCCCTTTCCCAAAACCCTATACTGACGGAATGTGTTTTTTGTGACTGGCTGTCTGTCGAGGAGAGGAAGAGAATAATAAACAAAAGTTACATTTCATAAGAACGAACATGACCCTGTCTTATTTATCACATATAGTAGAATAACTTCCTGTTGCTTTCACAAGTAGCTTATATCTCAAGATACACTGACGCACAATGTTAAAAGGCATGGCTTTAATCTAATTAAGACCTTTTTTTCATATTCCGTAAATGGCTAGTGTACTAGGCCCTCTTAATGTGTACATGAGAAAGAAAGTATTTATTCCGGCATATCATGTTCTTCCCTGTAAAAGGTCTGGATGGGAATTGTCCAGGCCTGGTTTAGACTTTCAGTCAGAGGACATTTTTATGACTAAAAGTAAATAAATAGTAAATTCAGAGTTCACATCTGGTATGTATAAGCTTAGCTTCAAAAATAAATCATGGCACCCAAAGGAATAATTAGACTACTTGGCGGTGAAGAAAAACTTCTTAGTTACATATAATTTCTCCCATTTATCATGCTCAGGAGAATTCAGAACTACAGAAAATCACTGAGTTTGTACATTATAAACAAAACCAAAAAGTTCAAAAAGTGTTCAGGCGCTGTTTATACCTCTCAAGCCATTTCCACTGTAAGAAGCGACTGTAGTACATACTATCGAGGTAGTCTGCGAAGGGGGCCATGCTCAGGAAGTCATGGATCAATCTACAAGAGAACATTGAGATAAAGTGTTACTAGTCTGCACAGTGAAAACAAAATCTCACTCTCATATCCTGATTTAATTAATTGGTTTGCATGAAAATGCTCAATTTCATTTCACTCAGAAAACTGTTGCTACAATGCCATGTTTTTGTTAGACAGTGGAAGCATAGTAGTATCTACTAGTGCCATCTAATGGGATAATTAGAGTGTTTCCTGTCTGAAAGACTCACTTGGTGCACTCCATGAAGAGCTCTTTACATGCCTCCTGTTGCAAGCATTCTGCACACTTAGTCACCATCTCCCCTGTTACTTCAGGAACATAGTCCTTTGACTGCAAATGGAAGAATTAGAACATATATCCTTTAAACACAAATAAATGCCCACATGCTCATGAATTACACTATGAACAAAACACCTACGAAAAAAAACAAAAAAACAACTGCATTTAAATTATGATATAAATATTACATAAATATATTTACAACAAACTCTAAAATAACCTTTGAGTTGAGGTACTTGTCTAGGAGTTCCTGTCCACATTCCTTCCTCTTCTCATCTGGCGTTACTTCATACTCTGCCTGAAATGATGGAGAACAATTAGCTTTATTTGTGATATCTGCATTCTTCATTATTAATAAACTAATGAAGATTTTACAATAATTATCAGCACAGGTTCAATTTTAGTGAAGCTTTATTGTTTAGTTTACAGAGTGCTCAGTGTCATATCTGTAACTGCAGGCATTGATTACAAAAAACTAAACAGAACAAGATTGATTCCATCATCCATTCTGACTGGAATGACATTAAGAAACAGAAAAAAACTGAGACAGACTAAATTCAGAAGAACTGTGGCAATGTCTCCAAGTCACTTCAAGAAACCTACCTGCAAAGCAACCTGAAAAACTATACGCAAGTGTACCTAGAACAAAAGCTGTTTTAAACACAAAGAGTGGTCACATCAAATGTTGATTTCATTTAGTTAATAGAAGTTAATTGATAAACAATCTATTTATAACATTATTTTTGAAAGTATCCTCACTTTACAGCATTTTTACACAAGTGCCTAGTACTTCACAGTACGGTAGCTTTGTAGGTATGTTTCTTGAAGCATCTTGGAGACACTGCCACATTTCTTCTGGATTTAGTCTAATTTTTTTTTCTGTTTCTTCATGTAAATCAAAGACGGACTGGACGATAGTAAGCTCGGATCTCTGTGTGGAGCACTGGCTGTTGTCAGACTCTTTGTGCATACAAAAATCTCACAGAATTATTACAATTAATGGCAAAAGGAATGTTTGGAAATGTAAACTGATATTCCTACTGACACTACAGGAAAAGATAGAAATAACCTGACTTAAAACATTTTTTTTTTTAATGAAAATACTAGTGGCCTAAGACTTTTGCACAGTAGTGTATATGAGGGGACATTTCTACAAAGACGTATTTTCTGCAACACTGAAGGCTTAATCAATTACTTGTCTTGATCATTTTCATACATGCAACTGACTGTGGCCTCAGTCTACGAAAAACGTATGAATATTGAAGGAGGGACCAGATTTTGACTTGGGTCAGCAAGCAACCACTGTAGCAATCACATAGCAATGCGCTGGCAACTACCCACAACACCCTAGAACAGTGGCAAAGACATGCACCACTCATATTTGCTTTAGAATACATGGTTTTACATTCACTTTTGTTTACAAAACTTCAAAAAAAAAAAATAGAGTTTCTCCACTGAACATACAGCATCAAGTTCATTAAAGGTGGAGCAAACACCAGCAAGTTTTTCACATGGGCGTGGGCATGTACGTGTAAGATGATATGTATGTTGTGATGTTTATGTTTTAGCTTGCAGGAACAGAGTAAGCAGTACTCTGCATTCCATATCTGAAATGGTATGCAATGTCAAAATATTTACGAATGGAAGATTTGCCTTGAAATGCAGGATTTTGAAGGGCAGAACTGATCTCAAATCAGTGGTTTGAGATGCTTAGCAGAGGGTCTGGTACCCTCTGTTTGAATGTGATTTTATCACCAAGGCCACTGTGCCAAGCTATTAAGTTATGGGTGGGTCAAGAAATTCAGACATTTCTTCTAAGCTAGACTTGCTGGTGGGCATTCACTCAAGGTAGAAGCAGTGCTGTAGATGTGACCCCAGAATTCCTGTACAGAGCTGGGTCACCCAACTTCTGAATGGTGTGGAGGCAGAGAAACACATAGAAGTAGACAATGAAGCAGACGCAGAAGATATTCTTATGAACTGTATTAGTGGTAAAATGAATGTCAGAAGAAATCTATGATTGCTTTGATTCAAAAGACATTTGCTCTGTTCCAAATCTTTATGAGCGACCACTGTCTACATAGGCAGCTGCCTTGTTAGGCAGCAGACTAGGGATGCACCGAATGTTCGGCAACCTAAATTATTCGGCTGAAAATAGCAAAAAAAGCTATTTCGGTGTTCAGCTGAATAAGCTAAAAGACCAAATAAATTGTACCGAACAATGACGTGACGCGATCACTGATCATTTTTTATGAATTTTTACAAGGCATGATGTGACAATGCAATACGTGCAACATATTCGTAATGAAACTCATTTAGAAATCTGCTGTTGTCAACAAAAAGAAGTATTGAGGTCTTCCTGTGCGTTTCCGCCAAAATAAAAGTTGAGAAAAAGCAAGAACACACCCCCCCCCCCCCCCCCCCCCCCCCCCCCCCCCCCCCCCCCCCCCCCCCCCCCCCCCCCCCCCCCCCCCACTCCACAACATTCATCATCAACGTTGCTATTGTAATTTTACTTTGTTCTGTAAAATAAAATAAAAAGTAAGATAATTATAATGATAATAATAATTACAACAGCTCTATTCAAGGGGTCATATGATGCGATTTCAATTCAACTCTCTTTGGAGTGTTACAAGCTCTAAGGTGCATAAAGAAGATCTGTAAAGTTGCAAAAGACTAAGTCTTCAAAAAAAAAAAAACATTTCCCAAACAAAAAAAGGAGATTAAGCTTTATAAAAGTTAAGAGTCAACCACACCCTCCTAAAATGGCTCGTTCTAACACGCACCCACATGTCTACTTCACTGTGTGGGAAGATTTGCATAACGCCGCCCAAATGTTCACGCAAAGAAAGAAGGCGTAACTTTGATGAAGGCGGCTAAAGTAAACAGTCTCTCTGAGAGCAGCTCGAAGAGCGGTCTACAAACATGCTACAAAACCGGCTTGATCTGAAAAGAGCTGTTTTTGACAGGGTAAAAATTTGTTTTTTACACTACCTTTGAGAAATTTTAACCAAACTATGTTACAGACTTTTCATTAAGACCCCAAAGAATCATATCAACTTGTGGAAAATGGGCATCCTATGACCCCTTTAAGTTGTATTTACAACACTGTTCCAGAACAGTTTTAACCCAAATATTCAGATGTGTGCTGCGATTTTATGAGGAGGGATGAGGACTGTTTCCTGAACCAGTACAATGCGTCTGTGGCACAAAGGCTATAAAGTTGGGCAGTTCCAACTTTGCAAGGACAGTCTGGCGCTTCTGACTCACAGCCTGTAAGTACGTTTTTTATATTTAAATAATTTGCCACTGATGATTCAAACGCGAGTTTTGAGCAGTGTAGATTAGGCTTGTTGTTTCTCCGATCACAAATGCAGACATGGTTTTGTTTACGCAACGCGTAAAAAGACAGTACAAGTCATTATAATCAGTAATTATGTCCCCACTGGATGCAAGAAATGCTTTGTTTGTAATGGGTTTTAATGGTTTTGTTTCGTCTAGTGATGTCCGGATCGCGAACTAATCGTTCTATTTAACCGGATCTTCTTAGGATCTTAACCAGTTCACCAAATCGAACTGAATCATTTGAAACGGTTCGCGTCTCCAGTACGCACTAATCCACAAATTACTTAAATTATTCGGTTTATAAACGTGCCTGACACTCCCTCTGACGCGAAATAAACCAATATCCCCGAGTTATTCAGTTACTCCTAACAGTACATTGACTGAACTGTTAAAAGAGAACCGATGATGGGATGTGCACGAGCAGAGCAGCTGGACTGAGTCTCGTCCTGCTGGGAGACGGCATCACAAAATGGTGAGGGGCGTAACATTTCAGTCAAACGCTTGAGGTATTCGGCCAATCACAAATCACTGGACTAGCTGGCCAATCAGAGCACACCTCACTTTTCAGACTGATGAGTTTTGTGAAAATCGACGTGTTTCAGAAAGGCGGGGCATAGAGGAGAAACAATAATGTACATTATATGGAAAATAATGTGTTTTTTTAACCTTAAACCGCATAAACACATTGCATTACACCAAATACACAACATAATGTTCTTTTTAGCAACGTCATATGACCCCTTTAATACATTTATTATAACATTCACACATTCAAATTGGGATCTGTAATATTTTCTAATGGTTTTTTAAAAAGTTTCTTCTGCTCAGCAAGGCTGCATTCATTTAAGAAATGCATGCCTAACTCAAGGGGGTCTGATGGCCAAAAAATATATATATTTTACTAACTTTTTAATTTTAAGTTAAATTGTGCTTTTACTGACTGGCTAAACCGAACGTCTGCTAGCCGCCTCACGTCACAGAAATCAGTTAATTCTCAGCATATAGAGACTCTTTCACCTAGATATCACACTATGGAGACTGTGTCTGTTCCCCGAACTAGAAAATACAAAAAACATCCAAACAAATTTAAGAGTAACAATTTAATTGATGTTCAACAAATAAAAAACAGATGTAATACGGATAAACAAATGATAAAGCTTGGCTTATTGAATATCAGGTCCCTTTCTACGAAAGCACTTTTTGTAAATGATATGATCACTGATTATAACCAAGATGTGCTCTGTTTGACAGAAACCTAGCTAAAACCAGATAATTACATTACTTTAAACGAGTCTACCCCCCAAGATTACTGTTATAAACATGAGCCGCATCCAAAAGGTAAAGGGGGAGGTGTTGCTACAATTTATAACAATATTTTCAGTATTTCTCAGAGGACGGGCTTCAAGTATTACTCGTTTGAAGTAATGGTGCTTCATATAAAATTATCCAGAGAAACAAGTGTTCTTCTCCCACCCTCCCCCGGTGGTGCTGGTGCGGGGGGGGTGTAATGATAAATCCACATGTGATGTTTGTATGCTACTGTAACCAGGCCACACCAGGGCAACATACGAACTTTATTAAAGAATTTCTGATTTTTCTAATTCTGAGTTAGTGTGGCTGCAGATAAAGTGTTTAAGTGTGGGACTTTAATATCCATGCTGATAATGAAAAAGATGCATTGGGATCAACATTCATAGACATTTTGAACTCTATTGGGGTTAGAGGTCACTTGCCCACCGCGGCACCGACCCCCACCGTCGTTTTGATTTTTTTTATAGTAATAAAAATCTTTTAGTTCAGTAAAAGAACAGACACTACAATTAAAAACTGAACGCGGCTGCTCAATGCAGCGTGCCGAACGACAGTCGCATCACAGATCAGACTTCATTTATCCAGTGAGGAGAGTGAGTCGACAACACACAAGACGATCGCGGATGATTTAGTTTCGAAATGAAATGCAAAAGCGCCTATTTGGCAGTATTTTTAATTTTGAAAAGCCTGTTGACTTTTGCAGTTTATCTAAGATGATTTTGGAAGTTTTTATAAACATCCGTTTCTTATTTAATTGGTCCACAGTGTTTGCTGATTTTTACTTTATTTAAACTTTGTGTAATTTATTTATTTTATTTGACATCAAGGTGTAGGCTATGCTGTGCCTCCAAGCTTTCTGCATGCTTTTGATATACACTTTCTACGTTTCTAATATTAATGTATTTATTTCCAGTTTTGTATAGGTTACCTATTAAACTTTATGCAAGTATTTGTTATCTATATAGTCATCAGGCCACATGCAGGGGGGTTGCTGAGCAACCTGCCTTTTCCCCCCCCCGATACCCAAAGTTAGCCCCTTTTGTCAAAGCATTTTTTTTTGTAATTAAACATAATTTTGTGAAGGCCTGCCCAATCTAACTATTTGTAAAATTAATGAATAATAATTTAGCCGTAAATAAAATGATCCACATGATGACCTTTCATCTGCCCATCTCATCCGGCATGATCCCTCACGTTAATTTAGCGCACTACGTCCGCGGCTGCCGGTAAGTGGAGTTCTCAGCGGAGAGGTGTGCTTGTATACTTATTATTAAATTATTATTATTATACAATAACTGCATGAAGAGAGCATGAGCAGCTGTTGTTTATATTGCTGTTTGTAACCTGTGGAAGTAAGGTTAGCTGCAGCAAAGGGGCTATAATATTTTTGTTCAATATTTTCCTAATGACAATTTTATGATTGGTTTAATCATAATCACCTTTTCCCATTTTTATCACAGAATAAGGCAGGAAATATATTTGATAGTTTCTACACTAAATGATATGTCAATCAGTACTGCATTATTCATATAGTTTAGGCTGTTTATTTATTACCTGGAGATAACTTGAAAAACACACATAAACCATATATTTTCGCAATTGTGTGTTTATTGTCTTCAGTTTCATCAGTAAAAATGTTTCTGCTTTTTATTCAGCTCAGCTACAGAGATGACAGGATGAGCTTTTGTCCATATTAGGGCAGTTCCTGCACAGTCTAAGGATACTCTGTGAGACTGTTTTGGCTTATGGCTTGAGTATGAATGAAACATGCACTGCATGAGAGAGTTCAGTGCTCCATGATGTTTATCTCCTCATTTTGGATACGAACAAAACGTCAGGTCATGCATAGACTATTGATACTGTCTCTTTGAATTTAAATCTAGAATCCTCTACGTGAACACACCTGCCCAAATAACATTTTATTAAAATTAAATATTTATTAAAGATTAAAAATTCAGCTAACGTAGTTCCACACACAGCAATAGCCTATAAACAAAGGTGCCTGTTCTCTTTCCTTCTTGCTGTTTGATTGGGAAAATTTTAAAGTGCGTCGAGGGGTCTTGTCTTTATGTTATCTGACTAAAAACTATTCATACTTTGAACTATTATTATTACAGTATTTATTAAAAAACATACAGTGCCTTAAAAAAAAAAAAAAAAATTGTAAATATCACAACTGGTAAAACAGGCTTATTACTGATTTTTCATCCTCCAAATATACTTATCAATCCTGATTTTATTATCATTATCATTCAAAAAATTAATAAATTCAGAACAGGATTAGAATACAATTCTATTTTAAATAAGACAGAAATATATATTTTTTTACAACAGCAACAGTAGTGTTTACAACAGCAAAACCACCATACCCTGTATAATAATAATAATACTTATTCAGTTTCTAATTCCAGAGTAATTAAAAGGTACAAAGAAAAAATTATTTAACTTTTAAACTTAAAATGGTATTTTTTGTTCTGCGATTCTATTTTTGTTTCGATACACGTATCAGCAAGGAGTACAGCCCTATTTAAAGCCATGTTCCATGTGCCAATTATACTTGAGCACCTGCCCCTCCAAGGTCTCTGCCACGGGCCCGTTGGCATAGCCTGCCCAATTACATTTACAATTTATATATATTTACATTTAGTCATTTAGAAGACGCTTTATCCAAAGCGACTTACAATGGGGGGATACATAAAGCGATTCTTCTTAAAAAGAGGCAAACAGACACAAGAAGTTGTTGTAATACCAAGTTCTTAGACATTGTTCAAATAAGTACAAGCTAGAAAGAGAAGGAAAAAAAAGAGTGTTTTTTATTTATTTTTTTTTTATTTTTTATGAGGAAGTCCAACGTAGACTTCGACAAGCGATGAGTTTCAGCTGTCGCATTGAAAATGTCAGGGATCAGCATTCCGGAGAGGGTGGGAAGATAGTCCACAGCCAGGAGTGGTGAATGAGAATGAGTCTGGCAAAGTGATTTTGGGTGTACGTCACTCGTTTTGTTGCTGACGTGTGGTTTGAGTTTGAGCTCCGTCAAGCTAATTCTTTGTCATCTAATTTTTTTATCTTAAAATCAATTTTATACACAATCCTTTTTCAGTTTTATAACGTGTGAATATATACCCTATCGTATTCTACAACAAAAACAAATCAGAGCGCCTTGTTATCACTAGCTCTATTTTTGACTTTCCGAGTCCGCTATAAGCAGATAGCCCGCTAGCATCGCCAGCGTGGCTGCCACTAATCTCGCTTACATTGCTAATACACTATTCACACCACACTTTTTCCATGTTTTACCAAGTTACTTGCTTTAATGCGACGGATGGGGTCTACCTTGACGTGCAGGTGAGGACCACGTTCGAGATGCAAGTGCGCGCACCGCGTGCAGTAGGCCCGCCGTGGAGAAGCAGATCAGGAGAACTGGTTGGAAAGAGACCCGCTGAGCCTAACGTTTCCCCGTCACCCGAGCGTCGCGACGGAGTCCAGCGAGCACTGCTGCCGACAGAGCCCACACCCGCAGGATGATCGCTCAATACAGTCCCCCGCAGGTCAAGCTGATCAGGAACCCACAAGTACTCGCCGTTTCCCTGCCCTATGTCAGTCTACCACCCTACTTCTGACGCCGGTGTTTCTCCTAGGCCACCCCGGCTTCACGGTTCCTTTTGAACTTATTTTTCAACACGGACCCTTGCGGATCGCTTCCCAGATTCCTCACTCCCCCCCTGCGCCGGGACACCACGGGCCCTGGGTGCAGCCGCATCGGAAGACGCGAGCCAGGTCCCGCGCGACGACCTCTCCCCCTCCGCCACCTCCAGTCTTCGAGATCTCCAACCGGAACCGCTTCGCTCCCCTCCGCGAGACGGAACGCGACGCTGTGATCATCGGAGACTTCATCGTCCGGCACGTCCGTGCTACATTAGCTAAAGGTAAAGTGCACACTCTCTGTTTCCCTGGTGCTCGTGTTCTCGTTGTTTCTGCGCAGATACCCGCGATCCTGAAGTGCGACGAGAGCACCGGAGCGGTCGTGCATTACCCGCGGGGGTTTAACGACACCAAGCTGCGGCAGACGAAGACACTGAAGAGAGACTTCAGGAGCCTGAGCGAGACGGTGCAGCCGCTCACCACGAGCCCCCCCGCGACGACGACATCGTTTGTCAGGACCCGTTCCCACGTATCGACGACGGACACGAAAAAGGCCGTCAGATAGGCGTTTTGTTTAAATGAATGGCTAGTGTCATGGTTAAAGAACCAGAAACTGCTCTTGTTTAAAATCGGAATCTTTTCTGGGATGCGTCCTAGGCTGTTTCGCGCTGTGTGTCTGCATCCCAGCAGTCTCAGTGCGGGAGCGGAGTTCATGTCGGACAAAACTCTCCAGGACACGCTGCGCTCCCAGGACTAGTAAGTCAAATCTCAAAATAATGCCCATAATGACTTGGTTCTACCCGCTTAAATGATAGAAGTACTTGCGCTTTACAATCTATAAAGACTGTGTCTGTTACCCGAATAGTGAGGTCAAAATATAAATTTAATGCAGGCTCTAGAAAAAAAAATCTGATCCGTGATTAAACCAGAAAAATGTAAAACAAATGAACAAAAAACATTTTTAAAGTTTGCACTTCTAAACATTTGATCACTCGCACCCAAAGCAATTATTGTAAATTAAATGATTCTCAGAGGGTAATCGTTTTGATGTACTCTGCTGACTGACAACCGAGGCTACAACCCTAATGATTATATTGGTTTCCTAAATGAGTCGAAATACACCAAAAGCTACTATATAAGCCATGAGCCCCGTCAGAGCTCTGGCCGTGGCCCGGCCGGCTTGTCTGCAAAAATATATAGGATATTCTCAATTTACCTCAGGGAAGACCAGAGGAAGAATGACAGATACAGGTTTTAACTCATTTGAAATACTAGTGATTAATGTAACCACTGTCAGATATTGAAACTAAAAAAAATCTATCGATTCTTGCTTGGCATACTGTGTCTAGCAACACGCCGTGCCGTATCCACCGATTCCTAAGAACATTTGAAGATTTCCTCTAAGACTATTGATTACGGTTGATATAAAGCACTAATTGAGTTTTTAACATTCACATTGATAATACAAATTATGCATTTGGACTTGCGTTTACTGACCTAATAAATTCTTTTGGAGTCAAGCAAAATGTCACCAGGTCCACTCATTTTTCATACGCTAGATTTAATTATATCGCGTGGATTTGATCTTACTGATATAGATATCGTACATCAAAGTGATGATGTTATTGACCATTTCCTTGTATCGTGCATGCTTCATATTACTGATATTAACTATTTGGTTCCGCGTTATCGTCCGGGCAGAACTAATGTTCCAGCCACCAAAGACAGATTCACAATTAACCTGCCTGATTTATCTCAACTGCACTGTGAACCCATAAATACACATGAACTAGACGAAAAGACTAGCAACATGGGCACTATCTTCTAATGCATTAGAAGCTGTTGCCCCCATCAAAAAGGTTAGAGAAAAACATACTGCACCATAGTACAACAGTAATACCCATTCTCTCAAAAAAAAAAAACTCGTAGTCTTGAGCGCAAAATGGAGAAAAACTAACTTGGAAGTATTTAGAATTGCATGGAAAAACAGTATGCCCAGCTATAGACAGGCTCTAAAAGCTAACAGGGCCGAGAATATCCACCAAACTCATAGAAAATAAACCAAAAACAATCCTTAGGTTTTTATTTAGCACAGTGGTCCTCTAGATTAACAACCATAACAGAAGCCACTTCCGATCTAAAAGTCCCACACAGTTCGAATAGTAATGATTTTATGAATTTCTTCACTGATAAAATATATAACATCAGAATTACAATAGCAAATTTAGATTCTACAGCGTATAATACTTCAGTTTCATTCATCGCACCCAAAAGATAAACTGCAGTGCTTTACAAATATAGGAAGAGGAAGAGCTAAATAAACTTATCACTACATCTAAACCAACAACATGCATGTTATGATCACTGTACCACTAAATTTAATGACAGAGTTGTTACTGTAGAAGAAGAATCCAGCTTTCAATAGTATGAACTCGGCGTTGCTTTAGGTAACGTTCCCCAAAACCTCAAGCTGGCGGCAATTAAGCCTCTTATGACAGAAAACAACAAATCGATCTAGTAACTTGCTAATTCCAGACATCCAAAATTTTCCTTTTATGTCTAAAATTTTAGAAGAAGTTGTGTTTGCTCAATTGTGCTCCCTGCAAAAAAATTATCTCTATGAAGAATCTCAGGTTTCAGGCCCCACCATAGCACAGAAACTGCACTTGTTTAAATTACAAATGACTTGCTTCTTGCAACAGACCAAGGCTGCATCTCATTCCTAGTTTTACTTGATCTTAGTGCTGCAATCGATACTATAGATCATGACATACTCAAAGATCAATTACAAAACTATATGGGTATTCAAGGGCATTCTTTAAGATGGTTTAGATCCTACCTGACCGATCGCTACCACCTTGTTCATTTAAAAGGGGAGTCATCTCAATTATCACCAGTAAAATATGGAGTGCCACAAGGATCTGTACTAGGTCCTCTGCTATTTTCAATATACTGTTGCCACTTGGTATATTATAGGAATAGGGATTAGTGTCCACTGTTATGGACGACTGCTACTCAACTACTATCTCAACAAGACCACCCGATGAAACTTCTAAATGATCCAAGCAAGGAGGTGTGTTAAAAATGTAAAAGAATGGATGACCAATATTTTTCTCCTATTAAATTTGGATAAGACGGAGACATTACTTATTAGACCAAAAAATAGTACAGAATCTCTTGGATTACAATTTGCTACTAGACGGATGTACGGTTACTTCCTATACAGTCAAAAATCTGGGTGTTATATTAGATAGCAACTTGTCTTTTGAAATCATATTTCCCATGTTACAAAAAAACTGCATTCTTCCATCTTAGAAACATTGCAAAATTACGGAACATGCTACCTGTTTCTGACGCAGAAAAGCTAGTTCATGCATCCATGACCTCTAGACTGGACTACTGTAATTCACTGCTAGCTGGTTGTCATGCGTCTTCAATAAACAAGCTACAGGTAGTCAATGCAGCGGCTAGAGTCCATTACCAGGTCAAGAAAATTGTATGATATACTTACCCAATTTTACAGTCTCGGCAACTGGTACCTGTTAAAGTCCGATCAGTACAAAATATTATATGCCTATAAGGCCACTTATGGGTTAGCTCCTGAGTAACTAACATAGTTTCTCTTTACAAAATCCCCCCCCCCACACGCTACAATCATCACGCTCCCTAAGGTCGCAAAAACTTTAGGCTTGTGGTAGTACGAGGATATCAAAGCCCACTAAGGATGGGTAGAGCTTTTGATTGCATCCCAAAACGGGACTAGCCTTCTGATACACGTTCGGGGTTTCAGACAACAAATCTCTCCAGTTAAATCTAGATTAAACCAGACCCACATCCTTTGGCCAAGCATATAATAATGCATCCTCATAATCTTACGCAGTCATAATCTTGTACTGCATTTATATCTGATAAAATGCACATTATTATTCCTTAGCTTGGGTCGAACCAATCATTTTTGCTTGGTTGGAACAGCGGCTACGCTAATTATGTCTCTATTTTTTTCTCTGTTTTTGCCACGGGATTGACATACCGTGGTAACTAGGATTTACACAAGCTTCAAGTCTGGATCCAGGAACACAATGAGAAGGGATGATGCAACCCCTCAGAGGACCTCTGATGATGCCAACCCTGAAACAACATACCGAACTACCACATTTTGCTATAAGTTTGATGCATCATATAATAATTGCTGTTAATAAATAGTGTTCATCGTCTGTTTGATTAAATCTTTAATTGATTTTTCTGTAACTGCTGGTTCGTCTGGTCAGAGGAGAACTGGACCATGACTGAGCCTGGTTTCTCTCAAGGTTTTTTTTCCATTTCTGTCACCGATGGAGTTTTGTTTTCCTTGCCGCTGTCGCCTCTGGCTTGATTAGTTGGGGACACTTCAATTCCGGCGATATCGTTGACATGATTGCAAACATACTATTTAAACTGAACTGAGCTTTTTGATGACATCACTGAATTCAATGTTGAACTACCTTTAACTGAAAATTGAGTGTTACTATTGTCCTTTTGCATTGACACACTATTTTCATATTTGATGCTGTAAAGCTGCTTTGACACAATCTGTATTGTTAAAAAGCGCTATATAAATAAAGGTGACATGACTTGACTTGAGCCTCTCTGTGATGGTACAACGAGGCGTCGCTCACTAGCGGATCTCAGACTTCTGGAGGGGATGTAAATTCATAATAGTGAGTGGAAGTAGGCGGTGTGCTGAGCCTGTGGCTGTTCTATACGCAAGCATCAATGCCTTGAACTTGATTCGAGCCGCAACCAGTAGCCAGTGCAAGGAGATGAAGAGAGGAGTAACATGGGCTCTTTTGGGCTCGTTGGAGACCAGGCCGTCTGCCTTGCCGCGGCACTTTCTGAATCACTTTATAAGGTTTGAGTGCGCTTGATGGGAGTCCAGCCAGCAAGGAAGAGCATTCGCAGTAGCCCGCTAGAGCTGACAAGGGCCTGGACCAAGAAGTTGTTTGACCAGCATGCTCCGTTAGAACAGGGCGATCTTATGAGGGGTGCAATGCAAACCGCAAGAACCTCGATCCCGCGGTGTCTTTGCCAATGTGTCTTTGTAACCGGGTCAGGGTCTTATCAAAAGTTTTAGCCCAAGATTCTGACGACGATGCATGGTGGTCAATTGCTAGAAGAACATAGCCGGATGGATAAATATCATATATGTTAGACGTGGTCCCAGTCGGCAGAGGAAGGGACAGAGAAGATCAGTCTTTGGCCAGGTTGAGCTGTAAGTGAGATTTCTTTCATCCCATGCCGACGATTGTTCTGACAGGCAGCATGAGAATCCGTGCAGCTACGTGATCACCCTCTGGTTGAAAAGAGAGATACGCGCCTGGTGTTCATCAGCTCAGCAATGGCTAGGAGACGCTGTGCCTGTATTGATGGGACACAGTGATGTTGTGTAACCATGGACGAACGCAGGAGGGCGGCTTCAAAGAACTGATTCCCGAGGAAAACCCACCAGGGACAAGTTGATGTGCTTGCATACATCCCGCCCCAAGACACCCTGAAACGGACTACAGTGAGATAGGATGAAATCCACTAGTGGATATCCCTGTGATGCCCATGAAGAGAGGGCCAGCACGGGGATTGATGTTGACAGTGGTCAAAAGCCGCGAAAGATAAGATCCAGCAGCCTAAGGACTGATGATTGGGAATCAGCTTTTGCAATCCGCAAGGCTTCTGTGACTGACCGTAGCGCAGTCTCAGTTGAATGGCCACTACTGAAACCTGACTGGTTAGGATCCAGTTTGTTGTTCAGTGAAAGAACCACTGAATTGGTTGAAAACAACTCTTCGAGGTTTCGTATGACTAGGAAGGACGAGAGAAGGTCTTTAGCATCTGAGAGGGAATAGTGTTTAATGTAGGTTTTTGAGCCGTGGGGTTATAGAGCCGGCTTGAATGCAGTGGGGAAGGTGCCTGTGAGGAGAGATGTATTGATGATGTGTGTGAGTGTTGGTAAAAGTGCAGGAGAGATTGCTTGGAGGAGGTGTGAGGGGATTGGGTCTAGAGGGCACGTTGTAGGATGGCTGGAGAGGAGACGTTTCAATACTTCTGCCTCAGTGAGGGAACAGAAGGAGAAGATGGGAGATTTTGCAGTGGGTGGGGTTGGTTTGAAGTACTGTGTGTGTGGGGCTGAGAATTGGCAACTGATTGTTCTGGTTTTGTCTGTGAATAATGTGGCAAAATCATTAGCTGTTATAGAAGTGGTAGGAGGTGGTGGAGGGGGACAGAGGAGAGAATTGAAAGTTTTGAAGAGATTACGTGTGTCTGGAGCGCTGTTGATCTTGTTGTGGAAGTATGAAGATTTGGCAGTATGGACTTCAGCAGAGAAAGATGAAAGCAAAGACTGATAAATACTTAGGTCTGACGGATCTTTTGATTTGCACCATTTCCTCTCAGCTTGCCCTGAGTTTGGTCTGATGCTCACGAAGAACATCGGATAACCAAGGGTTAGAGGGGGCAGCCCGTGATGGCCTGGAGGAGAGAGGACAAATATCATCGAGACAAGAGGTTAAAGTAGAGCATAAAGTGTCAGTTGCTGCATTCACATCCAGAGATGAGAAATGGGTAGGTGAGGGAAGAGAGGAGGATACAACGGAGGAAAGATGGGAGGGGGAAAGGGAGCGTAGGTTTCGTCTAAAAGTAACCGGTATGGGGGTTGGTGGCACACAGGTAGCAAAATGTAGTTTAAATGTAATGAAGAAATGATCAGAGATATGTAGGGGTTTTACCAGAATGTTGTCTGCAATACAATTGCGTGTGTAAATTAAGTCAAGTTGGTTGCCTGATTTGTGCGTGCTTGTAGTGGTAAGTCGTTTGAGATCAAATGAAGCAAGGAGTGAATGGAAGTCTGTAGCATAAGGCTTGACCAGATGAATGTTGAAGTCGCCAAAGACTAAAAGTGGACTGCCATCCTCCGGGAATGAGGACAGCAGCCCATCCAGCTCTTCTAGGAAGGTGGATAGAATGTGCCCAGGAGGGCGGTAAATTACCACAACATGGAGTTTTATAGGAGCTGTTACAGTAACCACATGAGATTCAAATGAGTTATAATTGCATAGGAGAGAGTGGGTTGAGTATTTCCAATTGTTAGAAATGAGCAGACCAGTGCCCCCACCCCGGCCAACCTGACGGGGGGGTATGAGAGAAAGAGAAATTGTTCGAAAGAGCAGCTGGGGTTGCTGAGTCTTCTGGACGAATCCAGGTCTCAATCAAGCCCAAGATGCTGAGTCTGGATTGTAAAGAAAAAGCAGAAATGAAGTCTGCTTTGTGACAGCGGACTGACAATTCCAGAGACCCATAGAGAAAGAAAGAGGTGCAGTAGATGATGTAGAGATAGGATGCAGGTTAGCAACAATGCGATGCCGTCTGCGTGTGACCGTAGAGCGACGTCGAGAGACAACCGGAATGGTTTGGAAGCACATGATAGAGGCGGGNCCGCCTTCTAATTAGCACAGCCAATATTCTATAGCAGGGCAATTCCTCCAATCGGAACTACAGTTCGCACTTCAACGCAGGTAGGGAGCAATTAAATTACACGCGCTCTTTCTTAGCCGAGGGCAGTTATTATAAGTACCAGAAAGTGCAATCAAAAATACAAACGCAAACAAAAATATAATGTAGAAATAGGCAGAAAACGAAATATTCCTTCTTAGAAGCAAGTAATAATTCCAACAGCAGATATATAACCAAGTATTACGCAGGACACTCTCGTGCAGCCGTCTGTCTCTTCTGTTGTCTAATCGCTTGACCCAAGTTATGACATTGACCAAGCAGTTTAATACTCCACGGTCGCTGTGGCCGCCTTCTAATTAGCACAGCCAATAGTCTATAGTAGGGCAATTCCTCCAATCGAAACTACAGTTCGCACTTAAACGCAAGAAGGGAGCAATTAAATTTCACGCGCTCCTTCTTAGCCGAGGGCATTTATTATAATTACCAGAAAGTGCAATCAATAATACAAACGCAAACAAAAATATAACGTAGAAATAGGCAGAAAATGAAATATTCCTTCTTAGCAGCAAGTACTAATTCCAACAGCAGATCTATAACCAGGTATTACGCAGGACACTCACTTACAGCCGTCTGTCTCTTCTGTTGACTAATCCTTGACCCCTCATTATCTTTGGACAGGGAGGAACACACAACCTACAACGTGGCTTGCTCTTGCCCTTGAAATGCTTTGTCTTTGCATCAAATGTCTTTGAGCTTAGACATAGCTGGAGCTTATGGACTTTTGACAGACAACAATAAATATGACTGACACACAGAGCGCTTCGCTGAATGACAGAGAGCTGACGCTGGCTCCGCCGCACGTGCTTTTATAGCTTCCCGGTCATGACGTCATCCGCCGTGACGTCCCGCTCAGCTATTGGACTGATTTCACATGTGATTCAGAGCGTGGGGCAATGAAGGCGTTCCCCTAGCGTTCTCGACGCAGCTCGAGTTCCTGAAGAGGAACCTGTTAAATGGTTAATGGTGAATTCCCCTACTATATACGGTGAAAAACTGTCTTGGTGGACGTTACTTAATTTTACTGTGTATACCGTTTTGGAAGGCGAAAAAACAATCCTTTCCTTTCGTACGTCCGTCTGTCTTGCTTAAGAACTGAAGCCTTTTCTCATTCACGCAGTGAAACTGCACGGCCATTGGTTCGTGCAGAGCTTAAAATCTAACCAATGGCTTGGCTGCGGAGCTGCACGAGTCTATGGCGAGGAAGCCCGCCAAAGCCCGCCAGAATGAGCGAGGCATCTGGCTATATAAGCGGCCGTTTGCCACAGGATTCTCCGATTTCTTCTCCTTCAGCGACGACTACTACTACGTCTCTACGCTGATCCGAAGCCGCTCGCCATTTTTGCACGCCGGCCTTCGCAGCTAGAATCAGGACCTCTCAGCTCAGCTGACCTGCTTCTCCGCCGCTCCAGCGACGCAGCAGTTCCGGTCCGGTTCCCTTGCCGCCATAAGGCGACTTCTAAAAGAGCATTGGCGTTGTTGCAAATGCCGTGCCATTATTGCGGTTTGTGCGGGTCCCCCCTGCACGCCGATGATGGCCACACGGAGTGCGTTTCCTGCTTGGGGAAATCCCATGCGGAAGCTGCGCTCACGGGAGCTAATTGCTCTCTTTGCTAGAGCTTCAGTCTTGCCTCTTTCCGCTCACGGATCACTTTCTTTTAAGAGAGCGACTCCGCCCCCCGCGCCCTCCCGTTTCCTTCCTCCCAGGGACCTGTGAGGAAAAAACAGCGGGGCAAAGGGGTTGAGTGATTGGCTACAAGTGAGCTCACGCCGGCCCAGATCCCGCGTGCATCACTCTCGCCGCAGAGAGAGTATTCCCCCGTCCTTTTCTCCCGGTCTGATCAGCGTCCCTCTGCTGGTGCGAACGACCTGATCTCATTCGGGAGAAGTAGAGACGAGCTGCTCAGCTCGTTAAGCGCACGCCTGTGGGGACGCTCTCGCTCGGGGGGTGGTGGGTTCCCCGGGGGCCAGACGCTACCCTCTTCCTAAGCGCCAGGGACCCCGACCCAAGATTGCGTTGGACCCAGGGCCCCAGGCGTCATCCGCGAGACAGATAGGTGGGGTCCGACACCCTCGCCAACCGCCGAGCACCCACCCCTCAACAAGCAGCCTCTCTTACACCTCTTGACACCCTGTTCAGCTCCAGGTACAGAGGGAAATGTGTTTTGTGAAAACAACAGATCCGTTCATGCGCCCAAGCATTCAACCGCTGTGATAGTGGAAAAAATAAAACACTAACATTTTCAAAAAGAGAGCAAACTTCCTCTTCCATCACTCGTACGTGTTCTGCCACCTGGCAGGCCATCCCCGGAGTGTCGAAATGGGTTATGGGGATAATAAAGTGAGGATATTCACTCCAATTCACTCGAAGACCCCCGTGCTTCAGCGGCGTGGTCCCCACCTCAGTGCAGAGCAGGGACGCCCATGTCCTGCGCTCAGAGGTGATGAATTTGCTGGCAAAAGGAGTCGTGGAAAAAGTTCCTCCAGCCCAGAGCGATTCAGGCTTTTACAGCCGTTACTTCCTCATCCCCAAAAGAGATGGTGGCCTCCGACCCATCCGCTATCTCAGACACCTGAATTGCGCCCTCATGAAGAGGTCGTTCAGGATGATTACACTGAAACAGATCCTCACGCAAATTCGCTCGAGGCTCTTTTCCCTGGACATGAAGGATGCATACTTTCACATCCAGATAGCCCCTCGTGGCCCACGATTGGCCCAACCTCTTTCTCTATGCTTTCCCCCCGATCGCTCTGATCCCACAGATAATCAGGCGAGTTAGGGAACAAGAACACAGGGTTCTCCTGCTAGCCCCCCTTTGGATGAACCAGCTGTGGCTATCAGAGCTGACTCAGCTACTGATAGCGGCCCCTTGGCCTGTTCCACTGAGATGGGATCTCCTCTCTCAAGCGAACGGGACATTATGGCATCCTCGGCCCGACCTGTGGGCCCTGCACCTCTGGCCGCTTGACGGGAGCCTTCGTGCCTCCCAGAGCAAGTCTTAAACACAATTTCGGAGGCTAGAGCTCCGTCTACGAGACACCTCTATGCCTTAAAGTGGTCTTTTTTCTCCGCCTGGTGTCTAAATCGCGGCAAAGACCCCCTCACTTCCGAACTGGCAGAGGTGTTGTCATTTCTACAAAAGCTGCTGGATAAGGGTCGCTCCCCATACACGCTCAAAGTCTATGTGGCGGTTATAGCGGCCTCTCATGTCCCTATTGAGGGTCAATCGGTGGGCAGAAATAGTGCGGTCATCTGCTTCCTGAAGGGTGCAAGGAGGCTGAATCCGCCTCGTCCCCCTACCGTCCCTTCATGGGACCTGCCCACTGTGCTGAGGGCCCTGAAGGGCCCCGCTTTTGAGCAGCTACAGTCCGACAACAGTAGGTCGCTATCGCTGAAGGCTGCTCTGCTTCTAGCACTAGCATCAGTAAAGCGAATAGGGGACCTGCAGGCACTCTCCATTAGCCCTGTCTGTCTTGAGTTTGGGCCTAACGACTGTAGAGTCGTCCTCAAACCAAGACACGGCTATGTGCCTAAAGTGCTCTCCACTCCATTCAGAGCACAGGTCATTACGCTCTCCGCGCTTCCTCCAACTGAAGAGGACAGAGAGCTATCTCTGCTCTGCCCCGTCAGAGCGTTGAGAATCTGTATTGAGCGTTCCGCTCCCTATAGGCGATCGGAACAACTCTTTGTCAGCTTCGGTAACTGCGCCAAGGGGTTTCCGGTTATGAAGCAAAGACTCTCTAGATCACTGTTTCTCAACCCTGGTCCCCCACGAATTCAAATGCTTCCCACCGTGCTGACACATTTCTTTAAAAAAATACTTTCAGTTTTACAATTCATTTTAGTTCTTTACACATTAATGTTAAATGTCCTACAATAGACTATAACTATAGCCTATATTTTAGTTTTCATCTATATTTTCAGACATGCAGTACTCCAGTTCTAATAACGTTACGCTTTAAAGTAACACACACAGCGCCATCGGCAGACAGTATAGCCTATTTTTGATCAATTTAGCCTTCTCAAATCATCGTCACGACTTGCCTAAAATTAAATCTATAGATATAAAACAGTTCAAGCATATAACAATGTTTAAATGTTAAACCTAGATAAATGTGCGCTGTATCCAATAGTTTGCGCAGAGAGTGGAAGCTGAAGCGCGCTTTGCAGGACACAGAGATGTCAAGTGAACGCCAGCGCGATCACTTGCGTTTTTAAATGCGTAACTGTAAAGGGTCTACTTTTATTCGTGTGCACTCACAATATCAACAAAACTTTATGCTTTTATAAAATAAAGAAATCAAACATGAGGCGCTTAATTTCTGCCGTCTCGGTCTTCAACAGGAGCGCTTCACTAAAATGAACCGAAACTCAGCGAATACATGCCTCACAGACATGATAAATATATCTATAGAAAGCTTTAAATTACTACTTAACGAAATAAAACAAATCAAAAAACAAAACTCTTTCATTATGATCATAATCCGTAAAGATGCACTTCTCTCTAAAGGCGCGTCTAATGAAGAGATGGCGAGTCAGGATCGACAACTTCATCCTTGCGACACCGACTCAGAAAACACTAGTTTATTAGTAGATAATTCAAATATCTCCTTACTGTTTCCCCCTGACGCATTTATGGTAATTACTTTTGCAGATGCTTTGCGGCAAGCTTTAGCCTATTGCGTGCATTTGAACGCAGAACTGTTCAGCTGCGCTGACGGCATGCATGCTGCTGCTGCTGGACAATAAACACCGTCGAGCCACTCTTGTTTCCACCAGCGCGGCAATAATTTTTCATCACTAATTGATGGATGTCTAAAATATAAAAATTTAAAATTGTCCCGAAGCCCAGCCCGAGGGGCATAAAAAGTCGGGGCCCATCGGGCCCGGGCTGAAATGCAGGGCTCTAGCTCTGATCTAGCACACAGAAAACGATTTGACTGAAAATTTATCAGACGAGATGAAAGAAAGACAGTGGTCATCTACGCAATTCGGGAAAAGAGACGGCTTTTCTGCATTAGGTATGTTTTATTTCTTTCTTTTTTTTTACTCTTTGTACAGCAGTTATTGTTCATTCTAAATTATTGTTTTAATTGCGTGTTACATTAATAGATTAAATATGTGTAACATATAAAAAGTGCTACGCGGCTCGTCTTCCAGCCTTGGGTGCCCCCCCCCCCCGCACATAAAAGTGAAACTCTGCCTATGATTGTGCTGTTACTCCTTTCGAGCCGAAGTTCACAAAATTGGGTGTTATTTATGGGGAGTAGAATTATTTTTTTATTTCAATTAATGTAATCGATTATATCATAATATTTAGGCTATAATATTATTAATCAGGTTGGTTTGTATTGCTGACGTAATAAATTATACGCGTGAGGCCCGCGAGACTTGCACTTGGACCACAGTGCGGCCCAGTGGAAAAAAAGGTTGAGAACCACTGCTCTAAATGGATAGTAGACTCCATCTCGCTAGCGTACTCTTCCTTGGTCCAATGCCCCATTGGAGTACGGGCCCATTCGACTAGAGGCATTGCCTCATCTTGGGCTTGGTCTAGCGGTGTGTCCATTGCAGAAATTTGTTCGGTGGCCGGCTGGGCCTTGCCGTCCACATTTGAGAGGTTTTATAACCTGGAAGTCCCGGACTTTCAGGCCAGGGTCCTTTCCGCTTGAAATAGGCACGCGCTGCGTAAACGGCTATGGCAGAGAGCCCTTGGCCGTACCACGCCCAAGTTCTCTGGCATTGTTCACCTGTTAGCTCTCGACCCCTGGGTGTCGAAGTTACGGGAGTACTCTGGAACGATTAACCAGGCTGGGTGTGACCTAGAAAGCTCAGCCCGCTTTAGCTTTGGGTTATTGTTGACTTCTCTATAAGCATTGGTTGCTTATGGAAGTTATACCTTAAGTCGTTCCACTACATTAGCACGGCGTGATTGGACTGTTCCCATATGTGTCTTAGCAAGACGCAGTACGAGTGAAGTATCGAAAGGGAACGTACTCGGTTACTAACGTAACCTCGGTTCCCTGAGATACGGGAACGAGTACTGAGTTGCTTGCCGTGCTATGTAGCTGCACGACTCAATCGTCGCTCTTGGCCGTTGATTAAACCATAAGAACCCGGTGCGCGCCCCGCCCGCTTATTCTAGCAAATGCACCGCCCATTCTGGCGGGCTTTGGCGGGCTTTGCTGCCATAAGCTCGTGCAGCTCCGCTGCTGAGCCATTGGTTCGTTTTTAAGCACTGCACTAACCAATGGCCGTGCAGTTTCACTGCGTGAATGAAAGTAGGCTTCAGTTCAGGAGAAAAAAGGCTTTTTTCCCATATGCGTCTTGAGCAAGACGCAGTACTCGTTCCCGTATCTCAGGGAACCGATGTTACGTTAGTTACCGAGTACGTTTTTTTACATTTAATTTACAGTGAATAACCAAAAATGTACTTTCCCAGAATTCCCTGTTACATTTCAAATTTGATGTTTTTTTAATAACTATGTTTCTTCTTAGTTTTTGGTCTTTATCTGGTTGTTATAGTGGTTTTAGTGGTGTTTTGCACCTTTGTCGTGACTGTTAAAAGTACATGTTGTATTAGCATATTTCCTGTGTCTTGGTTGTGTACGAATGGATGTTGTTTAGTGTTTGTGTGAATGACACTTTGCACCTTCTATATATGTTATTATTTTAAAGCTGCTTGTGATGGGCTTTGGTTTATCATGTAATTTTCTAATTACTACCTGCATTTGGTGGTTATCAGTTTAATACAAAGGTACAAAACAGATTTCAGTATTTCAACAGTTTGGTATATTAACATTAATACTCATTTCAGCAATACGGTATCAAACAATAAAACTCAAAAGTCTACCGTTTCTCTTTTCCATATAAAATTCGGCAACCCCGTGCTGTATTTGTGCAGCTCGCGAAATTGTTCGACCATGACGTTTTTCTTGCTTATGCTTTACACATGCACTTGCCCCATCATCTCGCACACTCAGTCCTTGTCCTTATAGCGGTTCTTGCTTACATAGCTTTACCATGTCCCTTGGAAGCCCTCAGTTACACAGTACTTTATGTATGTATTCCTGTCATTCATTATCATCACTCTTATCCTACTTGTAGGTTTTTGCTCTGCCATTAATATTACTCTACATCTCCAAAATCAAGCACACCTCTGTTGTGTCATTGACTAACCGATATTATGTCCACTCAGACCGCATGTACATTTATTATATGATATGGAATGCTGGCGCTTTCGTAACTGGTCCAGGCTTGTGCTAGGATGGTTTGGTTTGAAAGTAAAACCCAGTATACGATTCAGTATTGGGTTTAGTGAGTTCCAATATACACTGTGAGCTGCAAGGACATGAAGTCTTGGTGGCGTTGGTTACAGTCATATGAAGACCGCGCAATTCTGGACCTGACTTTCAGTGCAACTCCGGTGCTGCAACAAGGATTCAGACGCATATCCCAAGCGTCCAGTTCCCAGGCCGCCGGTCATCACTGTTTAAACGCTTCAAACAACAAGTGATCCGTGGCTCCCGGCTACTCTGCTGGAAAGTGAAAAACCTTCAATAACCTACCTATGTACTCCTATTTATGAATTCATCAGTCATTACGTCGTCGCTTAAACAGATTTGTGTTTTACTTACGTTTCTGATACTGGTGCTCTCTTATTTACAAGAGGCTTTATTAATTTACCCTTGTCTTAGACTTTATCTGTGATCCATCCAGCCATAAACACCATGAGTAAAAATACAAAAAACCGGGAAATATAACGAGTGAAATAAACATATGCCATTTCTTTTTATTGTGTAAAGATGTATATTTTTTACCACTAATAAATACAAAATAAAATATCACAAATATCATTGTTGCACAATGAACAAAATATTTAATTGTAAAAATATTATTTTAACATTTCCAATTAGTCTGTAATTTTATCAAATATATTTTATTGTGCAACATTTCCAATTATTCTGTAATTTTATGAAATAACGTAAATTATTAAATGTATCAAATGTATTAATTTATGTAAATTGGTAAGTGTGAAGATATGATTTCATTGTATTTAAGATGCCTACAAATCTTAACTTTGAATTAGCTGAGTTGGAGATGTATTTATTTATTTTTATTTTTAATGAACCCACAATTGTAAGATATAAAGTTGTAATATTTTCTAATTCCCACACCCAGACTGTTAATATGAAATTATGAATATCCATCATAAAAATATGAATTATTACTTTTTAAATAAAAATCATTTCTATATTTATTGTTGTTGGGAGTGGCTGAATAGAAGTAGTTCGAAGATGAAGAGCACAACGAAATCCACAGGAGATGGGGTATGAACACATCCATTTTACAGATGCAATACTGGACACAGACCTCAGGAAACACAGGGCTTAAATAACAAGGTGTAACGAGAGAGAACAGAAACAGGTGGGAACTAATCGATTATCTAGACAAACTGAAAACTAAGTCAAATGAAAGAATGGAAACGCCAGACAAATGTAGAAACGCCTTTTTTTTTTGTTAATTCAGCACAAAAAAAAAAGTGTTTTTAAAAGTGTTCGTGTTTTCTAAAGAGACAAAAGTTTCACTAAAGAGCTACAGATGAAATATTGTGATATAAGAAAAAACAAAAAACAGAAATCTATAAATATATCTGCAACATTTCCAATCAGCCTGTAATTTTATCAAATAATGTTTTATCAAATTATTACATTTGTCAAATTAAAAAATTGTTTATGTAAATTATTAAATATGAAGATATAATTTTATTGTATGCATTTAAGATACTTAAAATAATACCTTTGAAATTAGCCTTAGAAAGACAAATGAGCTGCACAGTTTATTTAAAAAAAAATGATTTTATTTTTTCATTGTACTTTAAGAGGAAAAACAAAAAAGTCATTGTTGGATGTCTGCTATTTATTTTAAAGATTATTTTATTTAATTAAAGTCCACAAGGCTGGGCTGAAGAAACACTCATACCTCCCATCATCCAGCTGCATTTCTGGCCATAGAGAAACAGCTTATATATACAGTGGTGTGAAAAAGTGTTTGCCCCCTTCCTGTTTTTTTTTAATTGTTTGCATATTTGTCACACTTAAAAGATTCAGATCATCAAACCAATTTTAATATTACACAAAGATAACCCGAGTAAATACAAACTGCAGTTTTGAAATTATGATTTAATTTATTAAGGGAAAAAATCTGTCCAAACCTGCCTGGCACTACGTGAAAAAGTAATTGCCCCCTAAATCTAATAACTGGTTGTGCCACCCTTTGCAGCAACAACTGCAATCAAGCGTTTGCGATAAATGGCAATGAGTCTTTCACAGGAATTTTGGCCCACTCTTCTTTGCAGAATTGTTTTCATTCAGCCACATTGGAGGGTTTTTGAGCATGAATGGACTGTTTAAGGTCATGCCACAGCATCTCAATTGGATTTAAGTCTGGACTTTGATTTGGCCACTCCAAAACCTTAATTTTGTTTTTCTTGAGCCATTCAAAGGTGGACTTGCTGGTGTGTTTGGGATCATTGTCCTGCTACATAACCCAAGTGTGCTTTAGCTTGAGGTCACAAACTGATGGCTGGACATTCTCCTTCAGGATTTTCTGATAGAGAGCAGAATTCATGGTTCCATCAGTTATGGCAAGTCACCCAGGTCCTGAAGCTGCAAAGCAGCCTCAGACCATCACAATACCACCACCATGTTTGGCTCTTGGTATGATGTTCTTTTTATGAAATGCTGTGTTGGTTTACGCCAGAGACAAGCCTTTGTGTTCTTTTTGGTCAGCAGTGGCTTTTGCCTTGGAACTCTCCCATGGATGCCGTTTTTGCCCAGTCTCTTTCTTATTGTTGAATCATGAACACTGACCTTAATTGAGGCAAGTGAGGCCTGCAGTTCTTTAGATGTTGTTCTGGGTTCTTTTATGACCTCCTGGATGAGTCGTTGTTGCGCTCTTGGAGTAATTTTGGTTGGCAACTCCTGGGAAGGTTCACCATTTGTTCCAAGCTTTCTCCATTTGTGGATAATGGCTCTGACCGTGGTTCGCTGGAGTCCCAAAGCCTTAGAAATGGCTTCATAACCCTTTCCAAACTGATACATGTCAACTATTTTGTTTCTCATCTGTTCTTGAATTTCTTTAGGTCACAGTATGATGTGTTGCTCTTTAAGCATGCTTCACTTTGTCAGACAGGTTCTATTTAAGTGATTTCTTGATTCAACAGGTCTGGCAGTAATCAGGCCTGGGTGTGGCTAGTGAAATTTAACTAAGCTTTTTAAAATGATGTGGTTAATTGCAGTTCTTTCATGATTTAACAGGAGGGGTCAATTAATTTTTCATGTAGGGCCAGGTATGTTTGGACAGCTTTTTTCCCTTAATAAATGAAATTATCATTTAAAAACTGCATTTTGTATTTACTTGCATTATCTTTGCGTAATATTAAAATTGGTTTGATTATCTGAATCTTTTACATGTGACAAATATGCAAAAAATAAACAACCTTTTCACGGCACTGTATGTATGTGTATATATATACACACACATACATGCCTGAAAAGGTTTGTTTATTTTTAATATATACATATACTATACATATATAGATATATACCTACTATATACATAATACATAGATATATATATTAGTTATATAGATATTATATTGACAGTGGGGGTACGGAAAGTATCTCCGACCCCCTTAAATTATTTCACTCATTTGTTTATATGGCACAGCCATTTTCTAAAATCAATTATAAGGCGTTTAGTTTTTTTCCTCATTAATGTACACACATCACCCCCTATTGACAGAAAAACACAGAATTGTTGACCTTTTGCAGATTTATTAAAAAAGAAAAAAACTGAAATATCACATGGTCCCTAAGTATTCAGACCCTTTGCTGTGACACTCATATATTTAACTCTGTGTTGTGCTGTCCATTTCTTCTGATCATCCGTGAGATGGTTCTACACCTTCATTTGAGTCAGCTGTGTTTGATTATACTGATTGGACTTTGATTAGGAAAGCCACACACCTGTCAATATAAGACCTTACAGCTCACAGTGCATGTCATAGCAAATGAGAATCATGAGGTCAAAGGAACTGTCTGAAGAGCTCAGAGACAGAATTGTGCAAGGCACAGATCTGGCCAAGGTTAAAAAAAAAAATTCTGCTGCACTTAAGATTCCTAAGAGCACAGTGGCCTCCATAATCCTTAAATGGAAGACGTTTGGGACGACCAGTACCCTTCCTAGAGCTGGCCGTCTGGCTAAACTGAGCTATCGGGGGAGAAGAGTTTTGGTGAGAGAGGTAAAGAAGAACCCACAGATCACTGTGGCTGAGCTCCAGAGATGCAGTCGGAGATGGGAGAAAGTTGTAGAAAGTTAACCATCACTGCAGCCCTCCACCAGTCGGGGCTTTATGGCAGATTGGCCCGACGGAAGCCTCTCCTCAGTTGCAAGACACATGAAAGCCCGCATGGATTTGTGAGATGGTGAGAAATAAGATTCTCTGTCTGATGAGACCAAGATAGAACTTTTTGGCCTTAGTTCTAAGTGGTATGTGTGGAGAAAACCATGCACTGCTCATCACCTGTCTAATACAGTCCCAACAGTGAATCATGGTGGTGGCAGCATCATGCTGTGGGGTTGTTTTTCAGCTGCAGGGACAGGACGCCTGGTTGCAATCGAGGGAAAGATGAATTGGGATATCCTGGACGAAAACCTTCTCAGAGTGCTCAGGACCTCAGACTGGGCCGAAGGTTTACCTCCAACCAAGACATGACCGTTTTTAAAAAAAAAAAAAAAAAAAAAATTTTTTGGGGGGGGTTGGGAAAAAAAAAAAAAAAAAAATTTTGTAAAATTTTTTTTTTTTTTTTGTTTTGTTGGGGGGTGGGAAAAAAATTGTTAAAAAAGAAAAATGTGTGTGTGTGTGTGTGTGGTGTGGGGGGGGGGGGGGGGGGTAAAAAAAAAAAAAAAAAAAAAGTGGAAAAAAAAAAAAAAAATTGTTTTTAATTTTGTTGGTTAGTGTGTAAAAAAAAAGAAAAAAAAAAAAAAAAAAAAACTCAGCACACGCTAAAATAACGAAGGATGCTTCACAACAACTCTGTGACTGTTCTTGAATGCCCAGCCAGAGCCCTGACTTAAACCCAATTGATCATCTCTGGAGAGACCTAAAAATTGCCGTCCACCAACGTTTACCATCCAACCTTACAGAACTGGAGAGGATCTGCAAGGAGGAATGTCAGAGGATCCCCAAATCCAGGTGTGAGTAACTTGTTGCATCTTTCCCAAAAAGAATCATGGCTGTTTTAGATCAAAAGGGTGCTTCTACTAATACTGAGCAAAGGGTCTGATACTTAGGACCATGTGATATTTCAGTTTGTCTTTTTTAATAAATCTGCAAAAATTTCAACAAGTCTGTGTTTTTCTGTCAATATGGTGTGCTGTGTGTACATTAATGAGAAAAAAATTAACTTAAATGAGGTTAGCAAATGGCTGCAATATAACAAAAAAATTTAAGGGGGTCTGAATACTTACCGTACCCACTGTATGTGTGTGTACTGTGTATATATATATAAATATTATATTATATATACACTAGTAAGAACTTCCACTTTAGCATTTTTAATTAAGGATGATGATTAATTGTCATGGGAGTTGCCCACTGTGGGCAAGTGATTTCACGCCTGTGCAGTTCCCAGTTTGATCGCTAAGATGATTTGACTTGTGTTGTAGGAGATTATACAGTGTGGCACATTTGAAAAATGTTCCAGACATTTACCTATTTTAAGATCATAGATGTGGGTGAATGGTGTCAGATTGGAGTGATCTGGTGCTGGATTGTATATAGAAAATCAACAGAAGGACTCGCACACAGAGCTGTCAAATATAACCCAGCACCACGGTACCAAATGTAAGCAATGTTTATTTTTCACATTTTCTTCAGTAATGGCAGTCAGGGATGGAGGCTTTTTGAGCCATTGTGTGTTTTTCCTTCAACCCTGAGTGATACCTTGACAATGAGAGCTTCGAAGCTCTGTCCAGGGCCGCTGTGGGCAGTTCCATCGCTTAAAGGCTTTGCTTTAACAATTAATCAATCCTTGGAAAAAGGTGTTAAGAAGTCACAGCTGCTGCAGTGGTCCCTTACTCTATTTACTTTGGCAAACAGATCTCTTTTTATGCGCCTCGCTAATTAATTTTAGATCGAATACATTGGTTATGCATAATTTATGCTCTGAGCCCATGGCTACTGGTGTTGTACAAATATACAAATTCCATACTAAATTACGAACCACTTCGAAAGAGAGCATGCACCTTTGGCTGGCTTTGAAAGCGAGAGTGGTTTCTTGTGCTTTCCATTCCCGTCAGTCTGAATGAAATAAACAGTCAAGCCCCGCTTGTAGATGGATCATTATGTTTCACGTGAACGTTTATCTCCTGAGCGTAAAGCATGGTGAGGAAAAGGAGGGATGTATTTAAACTGTACTGTGAAATGGTGATGTAGTTTTTAAAGTAGTAGTTCACCCAAAACTGAATGTTGTCATGTTTTACTCAACCTCCATCATATCAAACCTGTATGACTTTCTTTCTTCCATGGAACACAAAAGCAGAAGTTTTGAAGAATGTTCAGGCTGCTCTTGTCTATACAATAACAGTATACATTGGCCGTAGCTTAAAGACCTAATAATAGATTGTGACATATAAAGTTGCAGTTACGAGAAATAAAGTTGTTATAGCCTGATTTAAATTCATTTTGCAAGATATAGTCGCAATTGTGAGAAATGGTATCATAACTGCAAGATATAAAGTCAAAGTCATGAATAAAATCACAATTGTGAGATACATTTGCAGTTGTGGTGACTTATAAAGTTATACTGTAATATGTAATCCCACAATTATAAGATATAAAGTTGCAACTTTGAGAAATAAAGTCATATTTTTTTAAGATACTAAGTCATGTGATACATAAATGTGTGTTCACTACTCACTACTGTGTTTGTGCACTTGGGTGGGTGAAATGCAGAGCACAAATTCCGAGTATGGGACACCATACTTGGCTACACATCACTTCACTTCACTTTCACTTTCAATTATGAGATCATCACGTAGCAACATATACATTCCCATTTGTGAGATATCAAGTCACAATAATGAGAAATAGTCATGATTGCAAGATATAAAGCCACAATTGTGAGCTATAGTCGTAATCACAATTATGAGATTGTCATGATTGCAAGATATAAAGTCACATTGCAATATATAAACCCGCATTTAAGGTATAAAGTTGCAATTATGAGATATAAAGTCACAATTGTGAGAAAAGTCGCAGGCACAAGAAATAAAGTACCAAAATTGCAATGTTATCTCATAATCGTGAAAGTAATATATCTCTCATTGAGATATATTAGCCCACAATTGTGACATATCAAGTCACAATTATGAAAATTAACCATAATTGCAAGATAAAAAAAGTCACATTTATAAGAAAGATTTACAATTTTGGTAAAGTAATTTTGCAAGATATAATGTCACAATACTATAAAGACGCAATTATGAGAAATAGTCACAACTGCTAGATACAAAGTCACAGTCGCAAAAAATAGTCACAAATGAGAGATAAAGTTACAGGTTTGGTAAAACATAAATCTTTTTTTTTTACTCTGAGGCAGAAACAAACTTCCATAGTCTTGTAGCCAATCACAACCAAAATTTCCATTTGTTTTTTAAGAAAAGATATAATGGCTTCAGAAGACTTTTGGAGTTTGACTTCCCCATGTCACTTGAAAGAACAAGTCAGAAAACATAGGAACAGAACAACTTTAAGGAAGGTGACAGAATGTGAAATGTTATGTTAACTATTCTGTTAAATATCTAGGCTGGTAAACTAAAGGTCACGGGTTCAAACCCTGGGGAGGGTGACCTGTGAACTGTAGAGTTGTTGAGTTCCCCGGCTACCACTGTGCCCTTGAGCAAGGCACTTAACCTCGCATTGCTCCAGGGGATTGTCGTTATTGTAAGAGAACTGTATGATGCTCTGGACAAATCAGCATCTGCTAGATGATGAATAACCAATAGATTAAGGATTATATATTTTTTGGGGCATCCAATTTATAAGTTTGATTACAAACGACATTCAAAAATCGAGCTACTGAAAGGGACAGTATGATGATCAACACACGTTTATTTAGAAACCAGAGAGGCTACAACATGTGAGTAAGTATACCATATCCAATATGAACGCATTAAATGCTTGCTTTTAATATTTGATTTGAAAGTCGTTGTCGTTGATAGACCTTTAAACCTTCTGACCTCTCATTTTACGAGACTAGCTAGCTGCGGATTTGCTGAGTTTGTGATGTGGCTTACAGAAAACCCAAAGAACATATTCAACATCCGTTTCAGACTGGGTTTTATTTTCTGTTGAGTGTTTTGTATGAGTGTTCAAAAGAGCCATTTTATGGATTTATGACCCAGCCGAGAAAAGAGTGGGTAAAGGAACCATTTTATCGAGGAATTAAAATGGTTTCTTGGATGATCATTCTATGGTTACCAAGAAAATCACAAAACAACATTGAAATACCAACCAGCAAGTCTGTATGAATTTGGCGTCAGCGTACATATCTAAATAATACTGTAGACCACGGCATCTGTTTGTTATATAGCATGAAACAGTAATTACTAGGTTTATTTATCATGTTCTTGAAATATCACCAATAAGAGTTTTTCATACCCATGCTACACAAGATTGAGAACTACATTTTTACACTTTCTGTAGAAAATGCTTAATACTTAGGTTTAGACGTTCATTCGAATTTCGACCGCAAAATATAGCATTAGTTAGCATACACTGCTGATAATGGACTGTCAGCTGTATATAGAGGTTATGTGCTGGTTTATCTTTCTTTTTTGTTAAAAAATTAATTTTCCCGGATGGAAATAAGGGAAACAAAGCTCCCATGGTTACATTTTACGGTCAAATTAAACAATATTTTCTCACGGCCCCTTGTTACTGTAACCTCAGGCTAGGCTACAGCCACAGTTACAATAATAGGAAACTGTGGATATGTGTAAAGTTTGAGAGATGTGCATAAACAGACAAAGAGAAAGATGGGAAGAGATACACAGAAAGAGAGAAAGAAAGTTAAAAATGTGTGAGAGAGCAACATTCCCAAGCTAGCTTGGCTAATTGCAGTGGATTGGAACCAGATGTGGAGACAAAGTGACATGATCTGACCAGACTTTGAAAGTCCTGGTGGTTTGAAAGGAAATAGGGAGAAGATGGAGCTGAGTACTTCTTAATCTTTATTTTTTTCCCTCTCTACACATTTTGCTTTAGTATACTCACGCTTCTTTTTATCTGGCAGAAGTGTGGTTTCATCACAAACCTTTGTATTGAATGATTAACTGATTTAGCATGCTAACACAGTTCGTAGGCACACAATTCTTAAAAGAAACAATTCACCCAAAATTTTAATTCTGTCATTTACCCACCCTTATATCGTGCCAACCTTGTTAAATTTACTAATTTCTGTGAAACACAAAAGATGTTACATCACTTGCTCAGCAATGGATGCTCTGCAGTGTCCGTCAGAATGAGAGTCCAAACAGCTGATAAACACATCACAATAATCCACAAGTAATCCACACCACTCCAGTCCACCTGTTAATAACTTGAGAAGTGAAAACAAATCCATCATCAATGCGTCTTATATTCGTGGCAGTTTGGCAATAATCACTCTCACGGCTGATTGAACAACAAGCACCGTGACAGGTTATGTGTTGTGTGAAAATTATTTTTTTTTTTAAATCAGCTTCCCTTTCAATGTTAATTAATTCTGTCGAAATGACAAAGCAGCTAATTAATTCATAATTGCAACTATCTTTTGGCAATTTGCTGTCATTGATAATCATTTGAACTCCAAATTAAAAGTCCTGCTCTCTTAAGTTGAGGAGGCCACGGCGATTTTTGTTTAACCAACTGGGCAGTAAAGTCAATTCCTGTGTTATTTAAAATATATAACTGACATAATTTCAAATTGCATACACGTTTGCCCTCACCCAGTTTATGTTTTGTCTTTAATGTAAAAATTAAGCATATTCAGTGGAACTAAAAAAAGAGGGTGTTTATGTCATTTTATGTCAAGTCATTTCTAAGCGTGCAATATATCGTGACATTTTATGCATATGGCGTGTAGCTGTGCTGTTTTGCAAGAATCACATGGTTGATTGAAACACACGTCGTGCAGCCATGAATAGCCCACCATTACCACTGTGACAGGACCACATCCAGCAGATGACAAAACCAAGCCAGCCTTCATACATAATGACATCAAACGTTGTACGTTCTTCAAAAGCCTCAGACTCTGCCTCATTTTCTGACTCACAACTGCATGAGGAGAATTGCTCTAAGAGGTCGACGCGTTACCTTAAATGTCTGGGAAAAACCTTTTGCCGTGTCACAATTTGCAGACGGTACTTTTTGAATAGGATGCAAGTTTAAAATCAGCAAATCGAGTCTCAAGGTGCCATATTTGGTGATGGAAATAGAATTGTGAGAGAAATGTATACGTGTTTTTTGGGTGTCACCCGGTGGCTATTTTTGATATAGCACCTAAACAAAATCTAACAGGAACCTCAATTTTTGTGAAATCAACTGCAAATTTGGAACATAACGTAGTTAGGCATAATACATATAACTTATGACTTAAGACATATGACAATTTTAGATTACAAGATATTCTGTAAAATAGCTCTTTTATATAAAATGTAGTGACATTTTTAATTCAGTTGGGTTAAGAAGATAAAGAAGTGCACTTATTTTGTTATGTTAACTAAAATACTTAAGTACATGCAAGATAATGTGTTATTTGGTATTACTTTTAAAGTTAGCATATTTTAAATGTTCGAAATTGCTACACACTCATAAGTTCCACTTCATTTAATATAGATTTCAACTGTAATGTTCATTTTTTTAAAAATCAAAACAAATCAAGTGTCTAGAATCATTACTTTCAGTTCACACTTAAGTATATTATTTTAAAGTATATTAGCTCCATAATAAAAAAGTGTGTTAAAGTGTACTTCTTTTTCTCAAAGGAAGCAGTGTCCCTACTACAAAAACATTTCCTTATTAATCAGTATTTTTGTGTTAAGTAATAATTAATCTTAAGGTAGCTACATTTAGCTACATGATAACAATAACACACTACCACAAACAGTATGCAAAAGGGGCTCTAATGGCATTAAAATGCTATTGCATGATGGTTTAGTATCTCGATACTTAGTCCTCCACTTTGAAAGAACAAATTATGTACTTTCCCATCAGTGTTAAAATGTTAGCATGTAGCATAAGTAAGCTAACTGGCCGCTTTCCCAACCTGTTGACGCACTGAAGGCTAAGCACTAGAAACTAGGTGAGGGAGGCTCGTAGCCTCAAGTTACCTTCAAACCTGACCCTCTTCCAGTGGAAGGTTTTTGGTACAGTTTTCGAGGGCTGCCGTGTGATTTGTGATTAGGGGGAGGTTCAAAGCGGATTTAATCTGGCCTCGGGCCTGTCATTTCATAATTATGTTCTGTCCCGAGGGAGCACCCCCAAAGTGACAAGCGTGCCGCTCGCAGTCTTTTACCAGGCCAAGCCAGACTATTGAGCTTCGCTGTAACTGTGAAGATGGCCTTCTTTTGCGAAAGCCTATTCCCAGAGATCCCGTGACACAGGGAGCAGCCCCACATTTCACACAGGCACCTGTTCTCCAACCTACTTTAATCCTAAAGCTAATAATGCACAAGGAAAGTCAATGGAAGCCAGTCTAAAGTGCTCTTAATCCTTTTACCCCTATATAAATGCTAATGGTGTCCCTATATATGTTTTACAAGGCAAATTGTTTGCAAATGAGGTGATTTATTTGGACAGGGAACAATTATGGACAACATTCTTTTTCCACGACACGGAAGGCAATAAATCTTTGAGGCGCGGAAAACGCTAAGCAGATGTGTGCTGCATCATTGCGTTTTGTCATTGGATTATATTGATTCTTGTGCGCATCTGTTTAGTCTGGGTTTTAACTGAATTTAAATGAAGAAAATAAGAACATATTGAATGAGGACGCATTTGCAAAAAAGATGAACATTTCATAGAAACTGTAAAAAAATATTAACTCCATAAATCAAAAGAAGAAATGCAATTTGTATTGTTGTTTAAATAAATAAATAATCAGTTCATGGGGGAAATCTAATTCATTACTGTGATGCAACTAAAAATAATGAAATATTTTAAAATGTAAAGAACATTTTCTACATTTTCTACATATCTGTTCTAATATATATAATTTATAGTGTTTTTGTGACAGTGACATTATAGTATTTAAATGTTATTTTTTTACTTATTTTAATAACTTTTTAAAAATAGTGTCATAATACTGCAAGGATGCTTCATTTTATTTGTAAAAAATAATTTCATAATTCATTTCAAGCTCACAATTATTTATTTATTTATTTATTTACAGTTAAGCACAATAAATAATCAAACAAACACTCTATTAAGTATAAAATTTGGAATACCATACCAACGTCAATTATTGTCAATTTATTTTTGTACTTCTCTTACTATCTTGTTAATTTAACTGTTTACTTATTTTTATAAGTTTGACTTATTATCTTAATTATAACTTGAAAATTGTGTCATAATGCTTAAAATAGGCTAAATGTGCTAAACTGTTTCAAGCTCATGACTATGTGTGCTGCACATATTAAATAAAGAAAAAATACAGTAATTTAAAGAGATTAAAGCTTATCTTTAGGACCATTAATATTAATGCAATATTTATGTATTTATTTTAAATGACAGTTAAGTATAAGCAAACAAATAAATCAATCAATATTTTCAAGCTCATGCCTATATATGTGCAGATATTTTAGAATGATGTGATGGATGCAGTACATATTGACTTTATGATTGATTTTTAAAAGAGATTATCAGAGTAAGGTCTTAATTCAATCCAGTCAGGCATTCCTCTTAAAATTAAAACAGTCATTCATATTTAACTCTGTCTCTCAAAGTCAGCTAATGAAACATTGTCTTTGCCTGGTGGATTCCTGGCCCTCTTTTTCTCAATTTTTAAAGTCCCCAGTTTCTTTCACCAAAATATGTTGTTCCCAGCAATGAAAACCACATTGTCCCATTCTCTCAGTCACTATTTACATTCACGGAGGCTGTTTTAATTTCTAATTATGCTGTATTTTACACCCCGTCAGTGGGGCTTTAAACATAATTTCCGTTGAAAAATCATTACATTTGGCCCTACTGAGGGCCGTTGGTAATTGTTACAAACTAGCTTGAGTACTTTGGAGAGAGTATTTCTTTGTGGGACATTTGTTTTTCATGTCACATTTTAATTAATTACCTCATTTAATCACATTTCTTCTTGAGAACAGTAATCCACAGACATTGGTAAAGTGAGGGTCGGCGGGTCACGTATAACACCCGGGAGGATGTCGAATAAGCTGTGTATTACATCATCTGGAGCCTGTGCTCCAATATCAGTCGAGTCAAAGGTGAAATCTGGCTCGCTTATTTTGCCAGTGACATGAAACAGGGGCAACACATGTAAAATCACATGTCACTTTCATCATGGCCAAATCTGACAGAATAGCAGCGTTTCTGATAAAGCTCTACTGTGGAGATGTTAGCCACTCAAAACAGAGTTTGACTGAAGCAATAAGACACAACTAACAGAATTGCTGCTGCACTGATTTTTACCAATGTAAAAAAGCCATCAAAACACTAATTAAATAATTTAAAAGAGCACTTATTCCAAAAATAATATACTTTAATTTAAATGTATTATAATGACAATACTTTAATAACAAGTAATGCAATTTTCACCACTCTGTAGTAAAAATATAAATGAAAATCTAAATAATTAATTGCAGTTATAATTATAAATAAATAGATATATATTATATGATACAATATGATAACATATGATGTAATATGATATGATATATGACATGACACAATACAATACACTATATGATATGATATGACATGATACAATACACTATATGATATGACATGATACAATACAATATGATATATGATACATTGCATTACGATGATATGATAAATGATACGATACGATACAATAAATTCTGATATTATATGACACGATACGATACAATATATGGTATGATATGATATGACATGATACGATACAATATGATATGTTGCGATATAATACGATGTGATATGACATGATACGATAAAATACAATATGATATAATACGTTGTGATACGATACAATATGAGATGATATGGTATGATATGATGCGATATGATACGATATGACATATGATATGACATGATACAATGCAATATGATATATGATATGATACAAAACGATACAATATGATATGAAATGACACAATACGATACAATATATGATACGATGTGATATGACATGATACAATACAATACGATATAATATATGTTGCGATATAAAACAATGTGATATATGACATGATAAAATACAATATAATACATTATACGTTGTGATACGATACAGTACGAGATGATATTATATGATACAATATGACATGATATGATATGATAGGATACAATACATGACAAGGCATGACACTTCACCAAATATGACACAATATGTGATATATGTTGTGATACAATACCATACAATATGATATGACATGATACAGTACAATATGATATGATAGAATATGATATGATTCGTTACAATACAAGACAAATAGTCACATATACTTGCAAGATCAGCTCTTTAAACCTGGCCAGTCAGAAACTGCCTAAAACTGCATAGCAACCCCACAGAACATCGTAGTAACCCCCTAGAACCCATCCAGAACAACCTAGCAACCCTAGGCTGTATTTAGGGTCCGGAATATCATACAGACTTTGGAATGTGCTATTTTAATTAATAATTAATTACATCTATATAGCACTTTTATGGGATCAAGGCGCTACATGACGGGGGGAATCAACCCCACAGGTGCCGAAATCCACCTGGATGATGCGACGGCAGCCATATTGCACCAGAACGCCCACCACACCAGCTTATTGGTGGAGAGGAGACAGAGTGATGAAGCCAATCAGCAGATATGGGGATGGTTAGGAGGCCATGATGGTCAGAGGCCGATGGGCGAATGTGGCCAGGATGTCGGGGTTACACCCCTACTCTTTTTCGAAAGGCCACCCTTTTGACTTTGGCCAGGACGCAATCAACAAAACATATTAACAGTACTAATAACCTAGCAATAACCTGGCAACACCCACCACTCCCACAGAAAAGTAGTAAACCCTTTAGAGGTCATCCAGAACAATAAGGCAACTACACCTAGCAACCCGACCCCATCAAGGTTGTAGGCGTGCGAGTCTGTACCGGCAGGGATTGTAGGGGGGGAAGGGAATGTACAGCGCCTCTCCCAACTTAATACCACAAACTGAGGTGCCCTGAGCAAGGACCGAACCCCAACTGCTCCAGGCAGCAAAAAAAATGGCCTGCCCACTGCTCGGGGTTGTTTGTGTTCACTTCTGTGTGTGTGCACTTTGGATGGGTTTAATGCAGAGCACTAATTCCGAGTATGAACATGGCGACATGTCACATCACTTTCACTTAATTAACTTAACCTTAAATTTCCATCAAGCACATAGCATCTCTCCTTCACTCGCTCTTTCAGCAGGCACTGGGTTGCCAGGTATTCATTCCAAGGATTGACACACCTCGGTACGTTGTAGTACATTATATAAGTACCCCCCAAGAAAAAAGGAAACCTGAGACTGCATTTTCATAAAACCCAGTTGTGCGGGAAAACGGTGACACTGTCTGCTCTGCTCAAAGTCAGACTTCAAATAGTACTGCATTGTAGTAATGATCCAGCCAATGATTTCACCCAGTACATTGTCACATATTTAATCTATGCCTTTCAAGGAAAGTTTCTGTGAACTGCTAACTGTGGTACATCTGTATGTGCTCAGGAGACCTTTTCCTGCCAAAGTGAACAGAGTGCTGCAGGAATGAGTCCTGGAAACAAGTTTTTGCCAGATCCATCGTCCCAAAATCAATGTTTTTTCAATTTTTTTAAGTGTTTTCATTCAAATGCCTGAAATAAGGATTGTGGTGAACACAAGCTCAAGATATTTTCAAATTGCATTCTACGACATAAAATACATCAGTAACACCCTACTCGTGATTTTTAAGCTTTTATGTGTCTTGAAAAAGGCAAGTTGCATAAAACGTAGCTAAATTGGAACAAAGTCGTCAGGATAACTCTTTCCCCGCCATTGATGAGTTATCTCGTCTTTTAAAAGACAACGCTTCCCCGCCAAAGACGAGTTTTTACGACTTTTCGTGTTTTCACTCTTATACACTAGGGGGCACTATTACACATCTTCTGAACGAGTACAAAACCTCCCGAACAAAAACACACGTGTAAAGGACGGAGAAACGAGCGATCTCTTATGTAAACAGATGCATATGAAAAATAACGCGATCATCAGCAATGGCAGCATATAAATGAAAACTGCACAATGTTACAGAGTAAAATGTTGATCCAAGAAGTGGTACATGTCTGTGCAAGCTTTATAGGTATTGATGGAAGCGATTTACTGGATTATACTTTGATAATCGTACTGAATATTACCCAGATGTAGTTTTTGATAAAAATGTGATTCTCACCTTTTTGCTCAAAATTATGAATTTTTATGAAACCTACCTATATTCAACTGTCGATAATAAAAAAAGAATGCTTTAAGCTAGAATAAAACAGATTTTTTTTTTGTTTAAAGGGGTTATCTATTTTGGTGTATTGCATATCATATCACAAAATCTTCTGGAGGCCATCAAATTCTAGTGAAAATCATCAAATCGCTGGCGGTGGCTGGCAACTTTTTAAAAAAATGCTGGTGGGGAAAGAGTTAAACATCACACCGAACAGGTACATAAACTCATCTAATCGCCATAGTCAATTTCACAGCCTCATTGTGTTTATAATTGCGCTGTTTTAAACTATCACGGACTGTCAGTGGGAAAATGTTTTTTTACAAAGACAGAAATAGCTGTCAAAGCTTAATGGTGTAGCGAATCAAACGCATGGGGAAGATGAATAATTAACATAACTAGTTATAATTAACTATTCATATTTTAGATCTGCTGTAGATATTTAGCTGACCTCTTAGGGTCAACTGTCTTGTTAATTCTAAGACGTTAATTTCCTGGTTATGGGAAATAATTTTCTTACTGTACAATTCTATAAGTTTTTAACGTAAATCCGCATGATTATTGACTCCGGTTATGAGTAAACAATGAACATGTCAAGTGTGATACAAGTAAGGTTTTTATTAACTACATAAACACTTAAATTGTCTAACATACTACATAAACACATTAGCTGGTCTAACATACACATACACACAAATACACACGCATACAGTTGGTATAGGAAAGGTTTAAAGTTTAACTCAGCATAGAAAGATGCATAAAGAATGGATTTTATGGAACATTTTGCATGTATATTCAACAGATCAAAGCCGTCAGGGATACGTCAGATTCTGAGTTCAAAAACACCTTTGTAAAAAGGTGTAACTAATACTTAATGTATCAATTAATAAGACTAATTTGATACTTGCAAGTCGCGGCGGTCTGAAAGAGATTCTGATGCAATCTTAAGGCCCAAGATCTTTGCTGAATTCGGGTCGATGAAAAGAACCAGTTTGCGTCAGTGTCACTTGATGAATGGAAAGGACTACGCCGAAGAAAGGCCTGGCAGTCAGATGCTTGGTATTCAATGAAGCGTTCTTCTCAAATCTCATCTTTGCTCTGACCGAACCACCGACTGGGGGGTCACATGGTGTGTCAGCTTTTAATGTCAGAGAAGATCCCCGCCTCTCAAGTTGGGCTTGTCCAATGAGAAAGGCCGGTATCTCAAGTGGGCGTTTTGAGATCCTGTGGGGTTTATGGCTCTTTGTGTGGAAACATTGTACTTTAGTATCTGAAACTTTGATTGAAAATACTAAAGGTTCTCAGGGCACTAATATATTGCCTACGTACCAACAAATAATATACATTCTTGTTTAGATCATCAGAAGGCGAATTCATAGATACTAAACAAGCTATATGTAAGGTTATCTGAATGAGTGGTTTATCGTAAGCACGAATAAAAAAATAGTCTATAAGACAACAGATTAAATACAACACAGCAAAAATATACACAATGGCCTGAAGAAAATAGGTGTTCATTCAAAGAAGGTTTTCCTACGAATTAATTAGTAGAAAAGTCAATTTATACTGTGCATTTGTACCCCTTGTTTCTGAAGAAAGCAGAATGAGAGCCGGCTCGCATTCCACAAGGTTGTAAATGTATCGGGTTACCATGAAACCAGGGTCTTGTTCGGCGTCCTGGGGTGTTACAAAGTATTTGTGAAATCTAGCTAACAAAATATATATTGTGTGTTGGAGTGGTCCAGACGCTACAATGGTCATGACATTGAAGTCATGTGACCATGGTATAGTTTATTTATAAAGTGCTCTGATCTGGACTTGAATAACACCCACAAATGTCACTATAGCATGCATTAAGATGAACTCTCAAATCCACTACTTTCACATCAACTACTGTCATGCCAGAGCAGCAGTTGAAGGGACGTTTAAACTGAATAATAACACATGGATATTTGTAAATGTATTTGATAGAAACATGCAAAGACATTTTGAAGGGAACTCTCTCGCTCCTTGAAGCACACTCTTAAGCAAAATATTCTTTATTGGCATTATTGGTTCCATAAAGAACCTTTAACATAAATGGAACCGTTCAATGCTGTCTGTCTGAACGCTCTGATGGGGAAACAGATGGGGGTCCTGCTGTAAATGTTCCGATTTGGAGTGTACTGTTCCCTCAGAAGAGCACACAGGGGACTTAGCTTGTGTCAGGATGCCACGAGTTCAGTATGATTTGTGCAGGATATATTTACATTGAATATATGAAACAAACACGTGTTGTGTTATGGGTGTCTGTACTGAAGCTCTGTAAAAGACGAGGTTTTTCTGTGATGTGATGTTTTGTCATGTGTCTGAGGTACAAAGCGATACATGCCGAGGGCACATACAGATGCTATCATAATTTTGTCCTAGTTTTGTATAGCAAGCAAGCATCACTGTTACTGCTGCACAGATGTCGACTTAGAGACGTAGTATGCATCTGAATTATTGCCCGGCCCTAAAAACTTGCTGGACAGCAGAGAAATTATGATTCAGTCTATGCCGGCCTTGCTGCACTACATTCCTCTGTATGTCTAAATATATAAGACTTTGCGCAGGAAAGAGAGCTGTGTGTTTGAGAGCGAGTGAATCAGCGGTTTCAGTTTCAATATCTCTCCCGCAAGGACAGAAGACCGTACGGGTGGTTTACATGAGAGTAACATGTAAGCTAGAATCACTTCCGATACTGTGTGGTGCTTCCACACTGCCTGCACAAATACCGGGATGTGCAATGTACAAGAAACGTATTGAGGGACACTTTGATAACAACAACCCCTGGCATCGGTGGAGAGGTACTAAAGCCATAACAGACTATAGGGGCAGCAAGCAGATAACCAGCCAGGATCGGGCACTCCCTGACACCCTGAATCTGTTATTTGCCCGTTTCGACTCACAAGTATAAAGAACAGCAGCAGTAGACTCTTGTACTTCTGTGTCATCAGGTGAAGGCTGCACTGAGGAAAATCAATGTCACCAAGGCCGTGGGGCCGGACCGGGTGTCAGGTCGGACATTGAAATTATGTGCAGACCAACTTGCAGGAGTGTTTCAGGACATCTTTAACCTTTCACTGCAGCTCAGCGTTGTCCCTGTTTGCCTTAAATCCTCCATTATTGTACCTGTGCCTAAAACGTCAGCTGCTACCTGCCTCAGTGACTATCGCCCAGTGGCTTTGACCCCTGTCCTTATGCTTTGAGAGGCTTATTCTGCAGCACATTAAGAACATTGTATCTCCAAAATTAGACTGCTACAGTTTGCTTACAGGGAGAATCGATTTACGGAAGACACAGTCATCATAGCACTCCACACAGCCCTTTTCCACCTGGAGATGTCAAATACATATGTCAGGATGCTATTAGTCGATTTCAGCTCCACTTTTGATACAATAATTCCCCACAAACTGGTACAGGAACTCTACAATTTGGGCCTGTCCACCTCATTGTGCTTATGGATCAGACTTTCTAACCAACAGGCCACAAGTAGTAAGAATAGGGGACAACACATCGTCTTCCCTCATTCTGAACACAGGAGCTCCGCAAGGATGCGTGCTCAGTCCAGCACTCTTTACTCTCTTCACACACGACTGCACCTCTATCCACACCTCCAACACTATTGTGAAATTCGCCGACGATACCACCGTAGTGGGTCTCATATCGAACAATGATGAGACTTTCTACAGGGAGGAAATCCATCACCTGGACCTGTGGTGTTCAGCAAACAATCTGGTTTTGAACTCCAATAAGACCAAAGAGGTTATTGTGGACTTCAGAAGGTCCGGAAGGACAGCACATGCACCACTGCTCATACAGGGAGTAGAAGTGGAGCGTGTTGAAAACATCAAGTTCCCGGGTAGCCACATTTCAGCAGACCTCACTTGGGCCCTGAACACCTCCCACCTGGTTAGGAAAGCTCAACAAAGTATTTTCTTCCTCAGGAAGTTGAAGCAGGCTGTACTCTCCTCTCGGCTGCTGATAAATTTCTATAGGAGTGCCATAGAAAGCATCCTATGCTATTGTGTGACTGTGTGGTATGCCAGCTGCACAGCACAGGACAGGAAGGACTTGGCCCGGGTAGTTAAGACTGCTCAGAGGATTGTTGGGGATCCACTTCCAGATCTGGATTTGGTCTATGCAGAACGCCTCCAGAAGAAGGCCAGGAACATTGCTGCAGATACCACCCACCCGGGTCATTAACCTTTTGACCCCCTGCCCTCAGGGCGGAGGTACAGGACCATCAAAGCATACACAAACAGACTGATAAACAGGACAAAGAAGGGGAAAAAAAAGGGGAAAAAAAAAGGGCTTCTCCTCCAAGAGCTTGACCTCTATTACACACCTTTCACTCACACCCTCAAGCTAATGACATAATTTGCACTTTATTTTGTGGTAACTGTTGTCTGTTATCTATTGTTGGTTGATTTGTTAGTTGTTGTTCTTCCTTTGTTTAGTTTGTAACTGAGACTCACCAGACATAATTTAGTTGTACCTATGTACAATGACAATAAAGTAAATTGAATTGAATTGAAATGGGTTTTGTGGACAATCACCACTCACGTATTTAGAAAAAAAAAATAATACAGATCTATTTTCCGAGGCGTTTCCTGTGTTAGACGGGTAAGTCATCTAAGTGATATCTCAACTGATTAACGCTATTAACCAACTCTCCAAACACAGGTTTCCTCAGTCTTGAGCGACTAACCCGCAGCGGCTCTTTCTAATGGCTTTGTGGCATGATAATCACTCCTGTCCTGCGCGCTCAGGCACTGCTGGCATGGGCTATTTGTTATCGCAGAAGTTCCTCAGAGAGGTCATTAAATATGCCGTTGAGCTGAGAAATAATGCAGTGAATCATATCGCAACTCCCATCCAACAGCTTTTGCTAATCTGAGCGTATGGGTCTAAGTACATATGGCTCTCACATATGGCTCCTCGGTAATGGCCAAAGCCGAGAGGAGTTTAACTGATGTGTGATTGAGATTTTACGCTTGATGCTGAACTGATAATCTCTGGCTACGCTCATTGGCTGTGGTTGCGTTGCCTCACTGCCTCATTCTGTACAATATCACAGCAGAGAAATGTGATGATAGCATGTATGTACAACATAAGGCTGCTGTGTGAATGATTTACAGCACTATATGCATATTGATACCCTAATTGAATAATTGACATTTTGATTTCGCTCACCTCCAAATAGTTTTTAATAGTAGCTCATGTACTGACTACTTTTAAAAAAAAAAAAAAGAAAAGAAGTAGTGAGATTAGAGTTGAACTACTCTAAATTATGAGTGCAGCTTGTAGCTTCTCTAACACTATTGACACTTTACAATTAAATAGCATGCGTAAATCTCACTTTTAAGCAGGGGTGTGAAGTAATGAATTACAAATACTCACGTTACAGTAATTAAGTAGTTTTTTTATCAGTAATTGTACTTTTTTTAGTAGTTTAAAAATTGTGTACTTTTACTTGAGTACATTTTAAGTGATGTATCGGTACTTTTACTCCGCTATTTTCCTCCGTTTGTGGTCGTTACATGCTTATTTTAATTTTATTTTTATCCATCAACGTGATTGGATAGAGATAGTAATAGGTCTCGTGACTTTCGTCGAATAAAATTGTGCATAGAAAACTTTAACCGCCAACTGTTTATCATGGCTGCTGGAAGTGCATTCTTCAAGCATCAATTCAGTCGCATCTTCCTCTATGTTAATGTAAATTTTGGATTTCTGCTTACTAAATGATTTGTATATATGCTTGCCTATCTATACGTCCTGAAATTTGGTGTGAGGTTGCGGGTATTGCATACAGTGTTAACTCCCGCAAGTGCCACGTTCGGTAAATTCCCCACTCACTTATGAGACGCGCGATCTGCGCAGCCTCGTCTCTCTCTCGCGTGCGTTCTGCAGCAGTCACTTGAATAAGTTGTTGTTGAACTTGTTGACTTTTGATGAGTTTGAGTGTGTGATGCGCGCTGTGAAAAAGTGTGTTGTAAACACAAATTGAGGACCAATCTGCACCTTATTGATGACCCGTGGCGTTAATATACTGCATCTGTGCCAGCGAGTGTAGTAAAACTGCAGCTCGTTAATAAACGTTTTTCTTTTTTTTTAATATACATTTTATACAATTCGCTTTCATTTAGCAAGTGCACTCGCGCATAAACAATTTTCAAGTTCAACACTTTTTGTTCCATTCAGTTGTGGATGCTGCTGATTCACAGAAACCACCGCGGCTCAGCAAAGAGACATGCGTGTGTGTGTGTTTTCCTTTGAAAAAGTTTCCCCAGAAATACTTCGCTATTTAATGCATTTTTCCTTACAAATTGTATTATCAGCATAACAATTCGAGTAAATGTGTAAAAGGTATGGCATGATGCCATCCTTCTATAACAATGTGAATTTATGTTAAAATTGTAACAAATTAAATTATCAAGTTTAGTTGTTTTTATTTCTTTATTGCAAAACGCTAAACTGGCACCGTTTTGGAGAGAAATGGGCTCTCATTTTAACCCATATCATGGTGTGTGATGCTGAACTATGAGTTTCTAATGGTGTTTGTATTTGCACTGTTTTAAACATTAATATTTTATGTGCAACAACAGCTTGCTGTCTCAGTGGCCTTACACATGATTTTAAATCTATTTTTTCAAACTTTATGATTTAAATATGGATGATTGTATTGAGCTGAATACTGTTTCCGTGCTGTTTTAATGTATTTTAAAGAGTTGGCAGTCAAAATTAAAACTGCTGGTTGATAGATATTCTTCATTCTTTATGACAAAGAAGATATTGTGAATTACAGAATGTACAACGTTTTTAAAATGTATAAATTGCGGTGTACAGCGTTTATTATGAGGGGGTAGAATCCACAGCTCAGTACTCACTACTCAATACTCATGAGTACTTTTAAATAGGCTACTCTTTTACTCTTACTCAAGTAGTTTTTTTGGACAAGTACTTTTACTCTACTCACACTACATTTTTTGGAAGGTAATGGTACTTTTACTTAGTATATTTTTTTCAGTACTCTTTCCACCACTGATTATTAGTAACTCAACTACATTGGCTGCTAATCTGATCAGGGCTGGGGGGGGGGGGGGGGGTAGCATGTCATGGTTTGAATCCAACTCTTGGTTCTCAATCCGATTCAATAATACCTTGCACACATGCAGTGCCATTAAGCGAATGCGTCACTTTCACATCATATGAATGTGCGGATGCTACTGTGGGCATATTAGGTTTTTACAAACCGTCAGTGGCGGAGACTAAATATTTACAAAATCATGCTAAAAGATCTTCTGCTGCAAATCTTTTACGATATGTCCCATGAATACAAATCAAGTAATTATGCCATACTGTAGCTTCGGACATTATTTTGTGGTCGGATATCTCTATATATATATAATCTTAATATCTAATATCTCAATATAATATATTATTATATATATCGTAAAGTTCCTTGTAAATGAATTGTAATTCGATTATAACACATAAACAAATTTTCCACTGCAAACATTTCTTAAAGGATTTCTTACTTGTTTTCCAGTACAAATAGCTAAACATTCTTAAAAACACTTAATATATATTAATGTTACTTGCAAATAAACTTAATTCAAAGGGAAAACATTGACAGATTGTTTCTTGTTTTAAGCATAAACTGACTTAATTTTAATTCAATTACAATTCTTTAATACAATTCTTCAGTCATTTTACTTCTAGTAAATCTGTCTTAATGTAAGAATGTTTAGATATCTGTACTGGAAAACAAGACATTTTTTTATTATCAGTAGTAGTATTTCAGTGTAGAAGTTGAAATCGGATTGCATTCATTGCGACTGAAGAAAATGAGTGCGTGCAAACATATCTAATGAAATAATGACTTGGGTTTTTCTGCTAAATTCACACATAATTTTCATTTCATTTCAACTGAGATATTTGCATGGGTACTGTTTTTAATGATGGCTCATTAAAATAAACCGATTTTCTGTAAAGACAAACCAACATGGCATGTTTGAACATTTCAAACAGATTTACTTTAGCACAATGCCAAGCACGTATGCTCACGAGGACACAAACACTAAGTCTACGAACCCCTCGCAGTCAGAAGATATATTACCTCAAACTTTCTCTTGAGCAGAACGTACCAGTGATTCTTCCGTGCTGGCAGTGGATGACTTTACCGTTGATGTCTGTGAATTTGGACGCAGTCCAGAGATGAGAGAGGGAAAGTATGTGCTCTGACCCTAATAGCCTGCGAACAAGCGCAGGAGAACGGAGGCGCGCTGAAGCTGGAGATTGAAACGGGCTGATCGGCTCGAGGAGAATTAGAGCTAAGTAATGGGTCAATTTGAGGGCCCACGGAGCCTTTCACAGCGAAACGTGCACTCACAATCCTAGAAGTGGAAGGGAAAAATGGCAGAATAACCAGAGCTTTTGTTTTCAACGTGTTCAGAGCCTCTCCATTGTCATCACATCTTGTTTCTGAAATGAAAGCGTGAAAAATAACATAATACAGTTATATTTCCAACCAACAGAGCGCATGTATGAACATATGCTGGTGAGGTGCATCCAAACTAGAAAATAGTGCTTGACAACATAATATGACATTATAAAATATATCAAAATACTTAAAAATAAAAAAGCAAGCATTTACAAAACCCTCGATTATACCATAAATGAATATATTTACACTCATGTTCCTTGGTATTGCATGGAAGGAAATTAATAGAACTGCATGGAACCATGCAACACAGTATTGCTAAAGTGAAACTTTTGGGTTAGTTATCAATAATATTTTAACAAGCTTGTGTTTTTTGATGATAAACAGTAGTGACGTGCTGAATTGAAATCAATATGGACCATTTTGGACAAACTGAGATGAAAACTGAAACTTAGATTAGCTTATAATTCTATTTGTATTAATAACTTGTGTAACTAACCATTTTCTTGGCTTCATTTTTATTTTAATGGCAGCTGTGTAGAAAAAAAGTAAATTATGCAAGTAATTCATGCATCTTTTCTCAGAGTTAAAGCTTCTGTTCATAGATCAGTTGAGATCAACTATTTTTGTTCAAATGTTTAAGTCGGACACGAGGTTTAGCCCACTCTTCTTTTTTTTTTTTTTTTGGACAAACATTTAAGTGCATCCTTACAAACTTGTGTTCGTATTAATTAATTTGTTCCCATTTAACCTACCATCTTTATTACTTCATTTTCCTTTATGGCTAGTCAAGAAATATTTCACAAAGCTGAAGAACAGAGGATCTTGTGCACTTTCACATGCAACATGATTCCAAGTTACAAACAAATTCCTCCAAAAAGTATATAACTCAACTTGAAATACTCTGTTTCCAAAAAAGGATTACAAGCCAAGATACTAGCAATCTTCTTTGACTATTATACATGCAAAAAATGAAGTGCTGAGTGTAATTTAAAATCCACAGGAAACGTTTCAGTCACGCAGGACTTGAGCAACTGGTCTACAATTGATTTAATGCACGTCTGTGTATTATATACAAAGATGAACTATTTCAAAAGATTGTGAACGCTGAGGATGGTCCTGTGTGACTGAAACATTTGCTGTGGATTTTAAATTGCCCTTTTTTTCCACTTGTAATAATAAAAGAAGTTTGCTAGTATCTCAGCATTTAATCCCTTTTTTATGTACAGCTAATATAATTAAAGTACTGAGGGTTTTTTTAACACTTTTTGGATGAATAAGTCAAGAAATATTGTAATTTTAACTCTTTGTAACTTGCAACGCAAGACTGTCTGTTATAGTGGCAATGCGATATTATAAAATGGTCAAATAATTCACTTATTAATGTTAGTATTATTTTATATGGCTCCCTGGCACAACTGTAAACGGCTGTTTGCAATGCAATGCAGCAACTCGCACATTAACCCTTTAAAAAGCAAGACCATAAAGAGACATAAGAAAATTAATTTAATGCTATTTTCCATCTTATTGGGACTCAAATAATAAAATGTCATGATTTGTTTTCAAAACTTGACTCTTATATTTGATTTTAATGTTTGTATCCCCCAGGATACGTTGCCACTTTGGGGTTAAATTCACTGCAAACAGAACACTTGTTTATCGATGCTTGTTACAAAATTAAGCAAATGGTTGTAATTTCTCCCCTAAAAACATCAAATGCTTTGTATACATACCTAACGTTTGTTACTTTAATTAAGATGACCCCTGGTCGCTCGCAGATTATTGCTGAAGTGAAAGCATTAAAAAACAAATTGTAAAACAAATAATAATAGAAGTTTAAGTTTTCAGTAAAGATAATGTAATATATTTTTATTTTATATAAAATAAATATATATTAATATGTTGCACTCTAAAGTTGCTATAAAATCAAAGCCATAGTTATGTTCCAAATTTGAAGTTGATATTAAAAAAATTGAGGTTCCTGTGAGATTTTGTTTAGGCACTATACAAAAATAATCACTGGGTGTCACGGAATGCCAGGAGGAAACAGGGTAAGTTCCATGTGCAGTTTATTGAAAATAATAACAGAACAAAACAGAACAAAAACGTTTGCAAAAGGTAATCCAAAACCTGACCACAGAAAACACAAGCTGAGAAGACAATACAATCAAGACGCAAATGATAGACAGAGAAGGCATGATATATATAGCTGTGTTAATGATGAACAGGTGTTACCGATCAGACAGGATTAGTGAGCAGGGGTCTATGGGAAATGGAGTTTAACACAAAACAACGAAAAACAGAAGAGCGCACTCAAGTGACCAGTCCAGGTCACCACAACAAACAGTGTGACATTACCCCCCCTCTACGGAGCGGATACCAGACGCTCCACAAGAAAACATAAAAAAGTTCAGGAGGGAGGTGGAACTGAGCCGGACCAGGGGGAGGGATGGCGTGCCAGGACCATGCCAAGGAAGGGGGTCAGGAAACAGAGGTAGACCAGGGTCTAAGAGCAGAACCGGCAGGGTGGAAAGCAGCCAAGGCTACGGAGCCGGCGGAATGGACCGGAAACCCTAACCCGCAGGGGACTCCCAGCAAGGGATCACACCTGAACTTACACAGAAGCCGAGGACCTGAGCCCCTGAGGCTCTGGTCAGCAGGGCGGGGCAAAATAAAACCCAGGCGGGCAACCTGACAGATGCCAGAATCCTGTCAGCACCATTGGTGGGACCGAATCCCTCTCAGCCACTCAGAGTACCTGAAAACCAGAGTCAGATAGAATTTATGTCTCAGCGGACTCTGCGGCTCCCGGAAAGGAGCGTGCTCTGGACTGGGCTCGGTGAGTTCCGGGACTGGACTGGGCTCGGTGAGTTCCGGGACTGGACTGGGCTCGGTGAGTTCCGGGACTGGACTGGGCTCGGCGAGCTCCGGGACTGGACTGGGCTCGGCGAGCCCCGGGACTGGACTGGACCCGGCGAGCTCCGGGACTGGACTGGGCTCGGCGAGCTCCGGGACTGGACTGGACTCGGCGAGCTCCGGGACTGGACTGGACTCGGCGAGCTCCGGGACTGGACTGGACTCACCAAATCACCAAGTTGCGGTAACCAAGGTAATCAATGAGGCCCCAAAAGTCAAGCATTTTAAGCCCATCCATCTCCCGAGGAGGCACGGGGTTGTCTAAACAATCATTAAAATTCTTCTTTAAATCAGAGTCATAAAGTTCCATGCCTACCGCAAGGTTCCAAAAGGTCTGAGCGAAACCTCCAATCTCCATCCCCCGTTGGCAAAGATCCGGAGCCGAGCCCTGCGCTCCTTCTAAGGAGGAGGAACAATCCGACCGTCCATGATCCACAAAAAAGGAAACAAAACAAAACTGCTGGAACTAGTAGTGGCGTCTGGATTCTGTCACGGAATGCCAGGAGGAAACAAGGTAAGTTCCATGTGCAGTTTATTGAAAATAATAACAGGACAAAACAGAACGTTGCAAAAGGTAATCCAAAATCTGACACCGACAACACCAACTATGAAGACAATACAATCCAGACGCAAATGACAGACAGAGAAGGCATGATATATATAGCTGGGATAATGATGAACAGGTGTTACTGATCAGACCAGGATTAGTGAGCAGGGGACTATGGGAAATGGAGTTTAACACAAACAACATAAGACAGAAGAGCGCCCTCAAGTGACCAGTCCAGGTCACCACAACAAACACTGTGACACTGGGTTACACCCGATCTTTATTGAATATTTTTGATGCAGTTTTCTGTTGCAAATCAATCAATTTCTATCACGATATCACTTATATAAAATAAAAAAAGCAGTCACCAAATATGGAATCTTGACTCTCAAACCTTTCCAACAGGTTGTGTGTGTGTGCCGTGCGTGTGTGGTGTTAGATATATATATATATATTATCTATATAAATAGTAAATTTCGCAAACAAAGAAATAACATTTTGAAGTAGAAAAACTGAAATATTATTTTCTTGTCAAACAAATCTCAGTGTAACTTTGAAAAATATTTTTCACGCAGATGCATGTTTGCCCTCAGATGCTGCGCATCGTATGAATGTGGAGAATGTGGAGTCGTCACCGTTTAGAAGTGTGCGAGGTTGGGGGACCGAGAGCTGAAGTAGTCTGGTCTGCTCTGGCATTGAACTCGTCAGTATTCCAGTCTCTCGTTGTGTTCTCTTCTTCATTCTTCTCTCTTCCGTCTCTTCCACCTTCTGTCACTGCTTCCTATTCCTCAGCTTCCTCGTCTCATTTTCTTCCCATCTACTCAAGCATCTGAACACGTGTGTGTGTGTGGCCGACACACCTTATATCCTCCTCCTGAGTGATTTCATGTGGAGTCTTAATACGCCTCATTATCGGCACTACTTTACCTTGAGATTTGTTGATGCAAAAGCAGACACAATGCAATTTGCATATATTTGTTCCTGTTCCCTTGAAGAGTAGTAATTACGAAGCTCTGAGAATGATTTCCAAAGGCGTAGCGCTTCAACTTTCATCAAGGAGAGGGGGGCTGCCGAAACCCGCCGTATAACTGAATTATCATCATGTTTTTGCAGAGGTCTCCTTATATTTTTATTCTCAAGACGGAGCCGCTAATCGCAGTTTGTGAAGTGTCTGAATAAGAGGGTGTCAATCCAGAATTGTTCTGGCACCCGCGGCGCAGCGAGGGTCGGCTTCACGCAGGTAGATTTAATTGTACGCGCTTGCCCGGAGCTCTAAGCTGCCTGGTGATATTTTTATTACAGTACCGACCCCAAAAGCCCTCCAAACCTCCAACATTTGTAGAACACAATCAGTTCCGCTCGATTCACAAATTGTCAGACAAGGAATGCTGAGGAGTAGTTGTAGACCAGAGGTGCTCAAACTTAACTATAGTATAACGGCGGCCCACCGACCCCATTCAACACTATTTAATTATTAGCAAGTTTTTTTGTTTCTCAAACATTGCACTACATACAACATGAGAAAACAGAACTTATGAAAACTTTTTTTGAATTTGAATATCAGGGTAAATTGTACTTATTTGGTAATTTTTGCTAAAGTCAAAAGTTTTCACCCCTGGACTCCTAATGCATTTTGTTTCTTTCTGGACCATCAGTAAATGTCTAAAACTTTTGTAATAGTTGTGTATGAGTCCCTCATTTGTGGTTAGCATGAAAAGATGGATCTCAAAATCATACAGTTACTTTTGGAAAGGGTTCAAATATGCAAAGATGCTGGAAAACCAAAGAATGTTTAGGAACTGGAGGATTTTTCTGAAGAACAGCAGGCAGTTTAACTGTTCAGGACAAACAAGGGACTAACCAAAAAAAATAAATATGAATGAAAATGCATACTTTTGCATTTTGTTTGATCCCTTTTATTTTTGGTTTGATAAACATTAAAAATGAACATTTTACAGATGTCTTGCTTTTGATTTTACTGCATTAATTCCATATCCCAGACTTGGGGAAAAAGCCCAAGTTTCTGGATTTGAAAAGTGTGAGAACACTAGCAGATACGTTTGTGTAACTGTGTTAATTGACTTTTTATTTACAAATGTTGGAAAGGTGGATCAATATCTTTACAGGTTTTGGCCTCCTTATCGCTCAACACGTAAGGTCAGTGAAGTCGCACAGCTTTCAGGCTGTTGTTCGAATGGATTCTGATATGGAGACAATGTACCAACACTGTTTTCTTCTGTCTGTTCTGAAGATAGTAGCTAACAAAACAATCGGTATCACAAGGATGTTTCAACATTGAGTCATTTCTGAGCGCTGAGATATTTCGAGTGCTTTCACACTAGAGCTGTTTGTAAAGACACACGTTCACACCCAAAACCAAAGATGGCATCCTACAATAGAACTGCAAAAGTAAACAGCTATTGAAGACATACAATTTGTTAGCATGTGCCTAATAATTTATTATAGAATGATGTGTTTCTAGTAGCTTGTCTCAGAATAAATTACCTTTAGAAAACAGCTTGATCTTATGCGATGCGTCCTCGGCAAGTGCCGTTCTGGGCAAGTGAAGTTTTCGTAGGGGGACGAATACTTCAATAACAGTTAAATTTGTGTCTGTTCCTCTTGAGTTGTTACTTGCATACAGTGGTAAACAGCTGTCAGTAGTTCTCATGGTGGTGCTCACACTGATGTTGTAAACTGCTGGGGCCGATGAGGGCCGCTGTCCTGCAGAGTTTAGCTCCAACTTGCCTCACCACACCTGCCTTCAAGTTTCTAGTATACCTAGTAAGAGCTTGATTAGCTAGTTAAGGTGTGTTTAAATGGGGTTGGAGCTGAACTCTGCAGGACACCGGCCCTCCAGGACTGAGTTTGGAGACCCCTGTTGTAAATGCACCATGGATTGGAGTCTACCATGTGATAAGAGAGCTGTGGTCGTAGTGGTGGAATCAAACTCTGCTTCAAGACAAACAATCAAACCAAATGTGAAAACATTAGAAATCTTCTGTCTTCATGACAGGAGGTTCCTCCAGTTCCTGATCTGAACATCCAGCCTCCTACAAACAGTGTAGCAGGTGTTAGCAGAAGTTCAGCACTGACTGCTGCTCTGGCACTTTCCTCATGTTAAAACCCTCAAGTCTTTAGACAGGTGCTGAATGGACATTTCCAATGTCTAACTCTGAACTCAGCATTTATGAAAATAGATGCTGCTTTAAAATAGTTTCAACTGTTGAGCCTCATCCGAATTGAAACGTATTTCGTCAGATTATTAGCAAATCGCTCCGCAAATGTGTTGTGTGTCTCAAGTACTATCAATTTTCACTTCATTACAGGAGCTAGATGCATGTGATTCACTGCCAAATGAGATGCTAATCGAACCAATTGTGTAATTAGTGAGACCAAAATCTGGCCAATGGCAAATCAGGACTGATGCTCATGGTTTCGTTAAAAGACAACAGCAGCCACTATCTGCAGCTGGCAGTCGTGCTGATTAGATAACATTATGAAAGCCTTGATTTGGATTCAGTATCAAAAAATGTTTTTGCTTTTCTGTCTATCACACAAGACAGAAGTGATTGCCACACGATCGTTGGTGCTTGTTGAGCTTTTGCAGTTGCCAATGCATTTGAAATTGTATTTTGCAAAAAGTGCCAGATGACACGTTCAGATGGAACAAAATAAATCTTGACAGACTATGTGCTGCGCATTGTGACGAAACTGAATTACATTAAAGAAATAGTTTACTCCAAAATTAAAAGTTACTATTCACATGCCCTCATGCTGTTCCTGTATTTTTTATTTCTTCTGTGGACAAAAAAAAAAGACGCATAAACCTTACACTCAAAGCAAATGTGAATTTGACTTTTAGAAAGTTATTAACACTTTACTTGAAACCTTTATGTATAGTTCATTATATAGATATTCATAATGTACATTGTGATGCATTATAACTTTTCATGATTGTCACCAAAGATAAAATGCATTATATATATATACAGTATATATATATTTTTTGCAGGTTCTTTTTTACATATACAATTGTTTGTTTGTCATGTTTTAGTGCTTTAAACTTTCTAAAGATGTAACCATGAATAGATGAATACATAATGAATGGAGTATTATAATATAATAATATGAAATTAAATACAATCTAAATATCAACTCTATGTATTTATTTATTTCAACTAGTTACCAAGGCAACATTTCTAATTTTACTGTGTTGATGTGCCCACATAACTGAATTAAAATCTAAAAAAATTAAAAACAAATAAAAAAAAAAAAAAAGTATTTCAATGAATCTAAAAATACCACTTAATGTATACCTGTGGTTTAAGTTATTCATGATATCATATAATCCTTATGAGGGTGCATTACCAAGGCATACTATAATGTGTTTTATAATAGATTATATTTAAAGGCTTTCTAAATTTTCATTACATATAAATGTATTTCTAAAGATAATTTGAGTGAGTCTGTTGAGGTGATCATGCACATCTTACCACAACAAGCCAAGCATAAATTCAATTAAAGATTATTGTATAATAAAACATTAACATTTTGTAATTATATATTTGTGATATGGTAATAAATTGATAATGACAGTATTTGTTTTGTCAATGTTCCATCTGATAATGATCCTAATGAAAAGTGCTCCAGCAACCTCTGTTGCTATGGTTACCTCCTCAAGTGAAAGCACTTTCTGTATGCGAGTGTGTGTGTGTGGTGTGTGTGTGTGTGATGTGTGTTTTACCAGCTAGGAGAACAAACAGCACACTATTGAACTGCTTTTAAATATTCTTTTGTGGTTCACTGTAAGTTTGTTTGAAATAAGATATACCGTACTGCTTCCAGTCCGAAAAAATCTTCTGCACTAACCCTGAGGCTGTTTTGTCGGCCCGCTCGCGGTCCACCCACCGCTCCACCAGTCTGGTCTGCTCTGCAGGGAGTTTGCACGTTGGAAGGTGAGGAACACGGCCATCGAGAGGCGGGATCTGATCCGGAATCCTCTGCCCTTGATGCCGGAGTTCCAGCGCAGCATGCGGTTGCTCGGACGACGGCCGTCCACGCAACAGTTCATCGACACCATCATCAAGAAATATGGGACGCACATCTTGATCTCAGCCACGCTGGGAGGTGAGTGCTGCCACCGACATATGCACAGCCATCTTATTATCGATTCATATTGAATGCAGACTCAATGTGATAGAGGAACATGGATATTTCATGCAGTCTAACCGTAGTGGTGCGTGCCTAATTTGGCAAAGTGCACATTACAACCAATTAATAGACTAGTTTGCACCAAAATATTGTTTGGTTTTAAGGCACTACAGGTGAATAGGGTAAAAACTTTTAACTAATAGATATCATCCTACTTTCCCCAGTTGATTATTCACTATTAATTGATTGTTTTGTATTATAAGTTTTCTGAAATATTATGTTTAAACATGCAAATGAATTATCTAATTAAATATGCAAACAAATGGCCTACGTTGCCAGAACAGTATATGAACTTATTATTATTATTATCATTAATTGTTTGTTTCTTTTGACATATTAAAGTACAAAATAAAGTTATTTGTTTTGTTTTGTTTTTTTCTCTTTTCATCATCCTGTTAAATTCAAAAATACTGTCAAGAGACAGACAAAAAAACAATACATATTTATCATGTTTTTAGGAAATAAAATATTGTATAAAGTCAGGCGAATGTTATATGAACAAACCGATGCAAATAGATAAAGTGAAAAAAATATATGAAGTGTATGATGCATGAACAAACGCTTTAAGTAAAATCTTTCAGAATATGAACATGAATAAAACTGTAACATTTGGTGAATAAGTGTTGCTGAGATATTTATTGTAGATAAAGTGCAAAACATAAATAAATAAATGAATGAATAAATCTTAAATGTGTATTTTTGGTGTATTTGATACCCAATATAAACATTCCTCAAAATGGAGCGTGGCCCTAAACAACGTTTTTTTCTGTGCATGTCTTGCCTTTTAGATTGAATAATGTCCTATTTATGTTCCTGTCCTAACTACTGCTCAGTTTTATGCGTTGCTATAGCGGTTTTTGGTGGTTCGTGAGATTAGTGCTGTGGAACGTTTGGACGAATCCATTCTGTTAATGGTCTGTAATGCCAATTCATAATCACATGTTTACGTGTGGTTTGTTCTGGACAAACATTATCGGTTACATATGAACCCTGCTTCCCTGAGGAGGGAACGGAGCCGTCACGTCAGTGACCGACGAATTGGGATCTCGCTTAGAGAGACCAATCCACTTCGAGTGTAAACTAATCGAGCCAATGCACATTGGCATGCAATAATTGCATCCAGCTGCCACTGATCACAACGTGAGCATAAAAAGGCAGCCGGTGCCAGTGCATATTCAGGTTTTCGCTGAGGAGTCGAGCCGGTGACCCGGCTGCTCAGCAGTGGTACAGCAGCCGTGGAGACGGGACGTGACGTCTCCATTCCCTCCCTCGGGGAACGAGGGTTACATTCGTAACCGAGACGTTCCCTTTCAGTCCGTCACTCTGAGTCACTGACGGATTGGGATCCCTACCAAAGCGCCATGGATGCTGCCCCTTCCAGTGTTCTGTGCGAGCCGCCTGCGCCCCTTTGTGGTGTAGGGTCATGGTCAGGTCATGCTTCTAGGTGCTGTCCATGAACTGGTGAGCTCCTCATGCACCTCCGGAAAGAAGACCTGAGAACCATCGCGAGCACCCCGATACAACTATCGTCCCAACCTCGAGGGTGCCCGGGACACTGTTGTAGAGCCGAGCCCTACCCTCTCTGCGGCCCGGGAAAGCATAGCCGTCATCTCTGGATCTGATTCAGGCCTTGCCACTGTCCCGGAGGGCGGTAGCGCAGCCGAATCTTCCTCTCCAGAGAGCTCTCCCTCTGATGCAGTGATCGACATCCGGTTGTTGGGAGGAGCACTGAAGGATACTGCTGGTATGCTCTTTGAAGAGGGCCCAGTGCGTTCCTTTGGCAGCTCAACTGGTTTGCGAAGCGCTAGAGGAGCGATGGTCCCACGAGGTTTGGTTCCCTGAGGGGTTTGCCACCACTCTAACCCTCAGACCACCCGTGCTACTTCCCGAAGTAGTCCACGCCTGGCTGCCGCCAGGACGAACACTAGATCGCGGCAGAGGCAATGGAGCCACTCCCCCCTGGAGGAAACGGAGCCTGGCCTGCAGCTCTGAGATGGTCATCTTCCCGCAATGGGAACATGAATCATCCATGAACGCCACCTCAGCGTGCTTAATGCCCAGACAAGTTAGGCAGCGATCGTGATCATCACCCGACGCCAGGTAACGACCGCATCCAGAAATGCACAGGTGAAATGGCATCTTTAAAAAGACAATCCGTCGTCTTTACAAAGACGCACCCGCTTATTTTACTCTTTTAGAGAAATTGCTCTTTCAGGGAAATGCTCTTTTATGTGCTGAGATGCACAGGGGAGATGGCCGCTTGCAGCACAAACAGGGGGTAGTGCAGCCTGAAGTGCGCAACCCACTCGACACAGGAACGACCACCGCTGAAGCGCCGTCCGCCAACACAAAAAGCTTCCACGAGCGCGCTAGACTAATCACACACGAAGCTGTTTGGTAGGAGCAGAACGATGTTGTCGCTTGGCTCTGAAGCGAAAAGCTGAGTATGTGTTGCATCTGCTGCCTATTTATACTCGCGCTGCAATCAGCGTCAGCTGGATGCAATCACCGCATGCCAATATGCATTGGCTCTTTTAGTTTACACTCGAAGTGGATTGGTCTCTCTAAGCGAGATCCCAATTTGTCAGTCACCGACGTGACTCGGAGTGACCGACTGAAAGGGAATGGAGTCTGATATCCTTTTTGTACGGAAGTTCTAAGCGGCCATACATTATTATTTTTTTTCCTTGTTTTCTCGTTATAACAACTTATTTTCTCATTATATCGACATAACAAGAGCTGTTTTCTTGTTATAACGACTTAATTTCTCGTTATAACGACATAACGAGAGTTTTCTCGTTATAACGACTTAATTTACTCGTTATATCGACATAACGAGAGTCGTTTTCTCGTTATAACGACTTAATTTTCTCGTTATCTCGACATAAAAAAAGTTGTTCTCTAAGTCTTACAAAACTGCGCCACATAGGCACTATTGACCTGAATATAGCTGATGGGGTGTTGTAGGCTATGCTGTATTTCCACTTTACTGTACGCGTTTGGGATATAATATGAACGACCTCGTGATCGCTATAATTTTTACAGTATTGTTCATTAGGCTACTGATGTTTAATTCATTCATAAATGTTAAATGCTTTAATATGACTCTTTTGTGTATTAAGTTCTTGCTAGATACATAAGTTTCACCAACGCGTTCTGTGTCATAAAATAATAACTGCTTATTAAAACCAAGGTTGACGTCACTGTATTCTGTTTGCACCTATATCTTTATTTGTGCTTCTTTGAGGTACATTTATTGTTAGTTAATAAGCGGGGATGTTCTGTTTATCTACAGTAGGACTGGCTTCAACGACGTAGGCTATTTGTATGTGCTTCTTTTCCTTATTATGAATCTTTATTGTTAATCATTAAATGTATATTAATAAGAAATGTGATTTATATGTAAAGCGTATAGGCTAATTTAATTCAGTGATGTTCTACATTGTTGTAATCTTTTGTGTTTTCTACACTTCTTTGTGAAACCACACAAGCACACACGACCCATGCACACAACCACACACACACCCACACACACAACACCCACACACACACACACACATATACACACACACACACACATAGCTACACATGAACGCTCTTTTCAAACAGAAGCTTGTAACGCACATGATATCAGTCACAGCATATAATGACTACTAAAAATTACAAATTATATATAATTTTCTTTCAAATAAAAGGAAAATAAGGTGAGTCGAATCCAAGCAGCTCTAAAAGATTCTAGAACAGTTCTGCATCCTTCTGAAGGCTGTGTTTGCGGTGTTGCTTTGACCTTTTAAACATGCTAATTACACAAACAAAAGTTTTAGCGTACTGTCTCTGGAAATATCAATCGTGATTGATCAGCCTTTATTTTTTTATTGTAGACGTTATTACTAGGCGAAGTGAAATTTGCTGAAATATCCACGACATAGGCTACAGTAAGAGTGCATGGTTTATCTGTCCATCAGTTTGAGTTTGTTACTATAACAACAGTAAATCAAACAATCATTGTACAAAAAAAAAAAAAACTTTGTCGATATAACGAGAAATTAAGTCGTTATAATGAGAAAACAACTCTCGTTATGTCGATATAACGATAAATTAAGTCGTTATAACGAGAAAACAACTCTCTTTATGTCGATATAATGAGAAAATTAAGTCGTTTTAACGAGAAAACAACTTTCGTTATGTCGTTATAACGAGAAAATTAAGTCGTTATATTGAGAAAACAACTCTCGTTATGTCGATGTAACGAGAAAATAAGTCGTTATAACGGGAATACAACTCTCGTTATGTCGATATAACGAGAAAATAAGTCGTTATAACGAGAAAACAAGAAGGGGAAAAAAATAACGCATGGCCGCTTAGAACTTCCGTATATTTGTCCTTTAAGGGCTCAGTTTTTCTTATAGAACACAGCTGTCCAGTGTAAGGCTCTGACATTGTCCCGTTTGGCTTTCACTGGTGAATTTGTTATTCAGGGGTTGGAATATTATATCATTTCTGGCTTAGTGGGTAAACTTGATGCCTATTATGGCATCGAGAATTGGATCGTAAAAGAGGGAATATATTGCTGGATTGTCAGAACAGGAATAAAACCCAATCAGTGCAGCCATGGAGGTGCTTATTCTTTCACTGTCCTCTATAGTTCTGTGTGGTCCCAGTTTTATTTTAGTATCATTGAGATACTATTTAGCTTTTGTTAATATTTTCAGTCAAATCTTTTTTTTTGTTTTCTGTTTTCACTTTAATTTGTTCAACTTTAGTCATTTTGTTGTTTTTGTAATTTGTATCTCTAATATAATGCTGTTTTGTTGTTGTTTATTATTATTATTGTTATTATTAATTATTATTCTTATTATTATTTTTATTATTTATTTATTTATTTTTGTCTAGTTTTATTTATTTTAGTCCGTCAAGTAAGATAACCAAAATGAGAATTATACATTGGCCACCTGATTAAAATAAAATAAATTTTAATAAAAACAAATCATTTAGTATGATAAATAACTGTCTATTTATTGTTTCAGTTTTAATCATCTATAATAATACGGGTGTGTCCCTGTCATAATTATATTAAATACAATTTAAATAATATATTTATATGTAGTTTTATGTATTTTCCAAGAAAATTGTTAAACTGTGACATTTCCCTCATTAAAAATATTTTTAAGTATTGTGCTTGGATCAAAAAACAGTGATATTAACATACATAATGTGATGCGATGGAATGATATCTGCTAGATAAATATTTTTACACTGACTTTCAACTGTGTCATTGAGTTAGTCTCTGTTTCTGGTGGTGCTGAGGGAGATTTTAATGCGCAGTTTTCTGAGAATGAGCTGTACGGCTTCATTCATGGTTTCTCTGTCTCTCATCATGTCTCAGTGTGTCAGTAAATGGCATTTGCTCTAGGGGTCATAAGACACGATAACAGGCCTGAGGTCAGTGCTCTCAGTGTCAGTCGTGCGTTTTACAGTGTGTCATTATGTTGGCAGATAAACATGAGCAGAGAGCACACACACACACCACACACCACACACACACAGTCTGCCAAGAGGATGCTGCCGTCTGCTCCACATTACGAGCCAGCATGTGTGTTCCAGCATCTGTGTGGCTTCTGTGAAAGCCCCTGAACGCTCTGGCAATCCCACCATGTGGGACTCAGCAGAACACAATGTCTCAGAGTACTAAAGAGACATGAACACACCACTACAACTAGGGAAACACTAGCATCAACATGTTAAAATGCTCCATTATCAATCAATCAAGGGTATATTAGCACTAAACAAAAAAAAAACTAAAGCTAAACAAACTGCTACCTAAACCTTAACAAAAACTAAATAGACATAAATAAATATATAAACATTTAAATAATTACATACACAAAATACATTTCAAAAACTGTAACTACAACTAAATGATAACATAATATATAAATATAAAATATATATAAACAATAAAATCTATTTCACAATATTTTTACTATTTTTACTAACAGTTAACTACATTTTTTCAGTTATCCATAGTGACATTCATTCGATATATCTATACACTATTTTTTTTGTTCCTGTTGGTATCTCACCAAATTAATTGTTATACTCAAAACTATTGCATGTTATTAACAGTTGATTAAAATATCATCAGTTAACATGTTTGTTTGTTTACGCTGACGATTGTGTAACAGCCTTTGGAATTACAAATGGTTTTCGTCCTTAAGTGTTGAGCAGGTCAGCGGCTGTGCTGCTGGGCATTACAGCATTTATTGGTCATTATAACCGTATAGAGTTTATTGCAAAGCAAAGAAAAATGAAATGGCGACTAGACGCAGTGTTCAAGGGAATCCGTGGACACGAAAGCCCTTGCCCTCCGTCACCTACACGATATGACCATAAAACCCAATGGAAAATCGATAGAAGCAATATGCCTGTTCCAGTCCAGAGAACCACAATAAATCACAAACCGCTGTATAATCCAGAGAAACGCAAGGCTAATACCTGAGCGCGCCTCATAATATCTGTGATTACAAACGGTGCGAGACGCTGCTGTTCGGATATCAACGCCGGAGGAGCAGCTGCTTTATAGTGGACAGATGGAGAGCTTGTAATTATACCGCAGCTCAAGGTCA
>JADLZN010005274.1:0-62943 GCA_018155175.1 Sinocyclocheilus anophthalmus
TTATTTTATTGTTACTGATATGCTATTATAGTTCTTGTAAATATTTTGAATGAGATATGCACACAGGGCACTTTTGCATCAGAAAGTGAACAATCACAACCTCAAGCACTTTGAGTAACTAGAATACAATCTTGAAGTAGTCCGTGTCATGTGTGGGTGGGTGTGTGTGCGTGCTTTGTGTTTAAGCTAGAGAATGAGGTGTTGTCTCATAAGCTGTTGGTCAAATCACTCGGGTAAAGGTTCAGTAACAGCGAGTTCGTTCCATTTTTTCTCTTTTAGGGCATGTGTGTGTGTGTGTGGATGAGGCTGACGTTTCTGTTTGTCATGTTTCAGGCGAGCCCATCTTCGTTTGTGTCTGGAGCAGTTGAAGTCTCTCATCCCGCTGGGACCAGACTGCAGCCGTCACACCACTCTGGGACTGCTCAACAAGGCCAAAGCACACATAAAGGTAAACACACTTGAGAGGAGCTCCTAAATTAAGACAGTGATGTTAGAGCTGTGGCCTAGTGGTTTGCGCACATGCTCCGACACATTGAGCCATGGTGCTTATGTGGGAAATATGAGTTTGAATTTGACACGCCACATTTACTCATCCTGTTGCCCCTGTCTCTGCTTGTGATGTCTTGTCCACTCTAAACAATAAGAATAAAAAAACCTAAGCTATCACTACATTTGACAGTTTTTTGTTTTAAGACATTATTTTGCCCATGTATGAAAATCACAAGCCAGTTTTACTCTATTTAAATTTGACATTTTAAGATTATTGAATTGGTGGACAGCTGATACAACACCAGTATTTAATCGTATCTCAGTTGCTATCATTTATCATTAAAGTTTAACACCAAGAAATTAACAGGTTTTTGAAAAAAGATTGTTCATTCACATGAGATGAAGTCTGCATCAGTAGTCAAATAAAAGCTGTTTTATTTATTGTATGTAAAAGACTACACCTATATAAAATATTCACATTATTTACATCCACACATTTAGACAGGCACAACACCTTACAAAAAACCCCCAACAGCTTCCTGTAAGCAGAGCCACGTCCCTTAATGTGACAAATCAGTTTCTATCCCTCAAGAGCTTTTTTTGTAAAATGCATGTCAAGCACTACACACAGATACTTTCTATTGTTGAAAATATGTATCTGATAATAACCATGTATTTTCAGTTTGGCTTTCATTTTAAAGTCCTACTGGTTTTCCCGTAATAACAGGTTAAGCTGTCCCGACCAGTTACGTGTGTGTGCGTGTGTGTGTACGCATTAGTGGTTGTAGCTCGGGTCATGCTGCATTGTTCTAGCGTAATGTATTATAAGGTCACAAGGGCCACTTGTGGAGGGATTATTGATCTGAACTGGGTTCAGAACTGTAGTAAACAAATCAATCAGTCACATGAGCTTGACAAAATGCACATCTCTTTAAATCACCCGTCCTGCTATATCATACAGCATGATGTTAATGTTGTTTAAAATTTTGGTTAGTGCTCTTGCAAGTCAATGCAGGTTTGAATCTGGCTTGCAACATTTCCCAATCCTGAAGTGATGAAAAGAGACAAAATAAATTAAAGGTCTTGTAACGCTGAACATGCCTTTACTTATGCATTAGCTGTAATAACCTTTGATTACAAGTGAATTCTTTTGTGTGTGCCGTTAGTTATTTTCTGTAATTATCCATGAGTCACCATTCTTTGTCTTTCCACAGAAACTGGAGGAAGCGGAGCGCAAGTCTCAGTATCAGTTGGAGAGTTTGGAGCGAGAGCAGCGTCACCTCCAGAGGCGACTGGACCTGCTGCGGGGCGGCGGGGGTGTGCTGGAGGGCGAGAGGATACACACTGACAGCGTAGGCTCCACCGTCTGCTCCGAGAGATCCGACCGCTCAGACTCAGACCAAGGTTGGAGCTTCATGTTAATCTGTCTACATATTGTTCTATCATTCTGTTTGTCTGTCATTATTGTTCTATGGTTATCTATCCATCCATCCATCAATCTACATCCATCCATCCATCTATGTCCATCCATCCATCCATCCATCCAAATACATGATGCAATGATCCTGTTGTCTGACTTTTTTTTCACTCTCTCTTTGGACACAGAAGAGATGGAGGTGGACGTGGAGAGCACAGAGTTCTCTCATGGAGAGCTGGACAGCATTAGCACAGCCAGCACCAGCGATCTGGACGACCACAGCAGTCTACAGAGCACTGCCAGCGATGAGGGCTACTCCTCCTGCAGCATCAAACTGGCCTTCAGCTCATAAAACGAGCTCCCCCTTTACACACACACACACACACACACACACTATCCCAGCCCTCGAAATTAGTCCTGCCTCCTAGCCACCTTTCCCTCCTCGACCAATCAGAGACTCTTATTTAAGTCAGGTGACCAGAACACCGCCCGCCCTATAGAATGCCTGATGTTTTAAATTAGTGAATGTATCTAAGAGAATATGAATGAGATGGAAACAATCTGTGATTGTGATTTAATTGGGTTATTAGAAGGTTTTATTCCTGAATAAGAGACTTTTCAAAAAAAGAAAAACGATATTGTCTTATCTAATCCCCCTTTTTCCGAAGGAAAGCTAAGATGTATAAAATAGATGTTACTTTATTCAAACCCCGGAACCAAAAGGAAAAGAACGGAAGGTTATTGTTAATTCTCTACATGAATGGGTCGTGAACTGGTCACTAGTGAAACATTCAACTAAACCCACCCAAATTGGATCACCTGACATGCGTAACTCCATATCAACACAAAAAGCCCCGAACCTGTTGATTTCCTTCACACCCGGTCTAATGGTTCTAAAGTCGGTGCTGAACGGCGACAAGGACTGTCATTGGTGCTATGTGACAAAAACCAATAAAGCAGAAAGATCTACTGCGTTCATCAGAGACAACTGAAGAACTACGATCCCATGGCTGTGGGAATTTTTGGTGCATTTAAAACTGTGGAGCTACTTTCCACGCAGCAGCTAAAACCCAGCGATCTTGCACTCGACCGCATAGAGCCCTCCGTAGAACTGGCACCACGTCAGAGAAATATCCACCCCCGTGTTTAACTATAGATGTCTCTCCTGGCAGAAATGAGCAATAAACTCTTGTAGTCAGATCAACACATTAGCACTCCTACTCCTGAGACACAACACTTGTGTCCGTCCAAAAGAGCAACGCCAACTTGCTCATTTTTGTACATAAATACGATAGTTTAATAAATTAAAGTTAAAATAAAAACTGAGTTGAAAAAAAGGTAGTTACCCATGGGTAGAAATTGCCTCTATTGCTGTATGTCTTGTGTTTTGTGCATTTGAAATTATATTTTTGCAAAGATTGACTATCTTCCTCTTGAGAGTCTTTTGCGGTGGCATGGACAGTATTATTTGTTCATTATGCTGGATGAAACCGAAGTAGTTTCAATTCTGTGGCTGCCTAGGAATTTGACGACTTTCTTTAAAACAAAACTAAGAAATCCAACACACTGAAGTACTTAAAATCGGACACACAAGAACGAGTGACCGCAGGCAGTGGTCTGTTAATAGCATGCTAACTCTGAGTGGCGCTCTTTATTTATTCGGCTTTATGTTCAGAATTGTATTTCTTTTAAAGCTGAAAGGCATTCCACTACTAGTATCGTGCGCTGTGGACGTGGAGTCGAACTCTTCCTTCCCGCTGTACTATGTTAAACTCTTATTTTTTTCTTTTTATTATTATTTTGTGTGAGATGAAGCATTCAGACTTCATTAACTTTCCTTAATTCGTTTTTATTTTCTCCCCTTGATCCGAAAGCGGAGGAAAGGGTTAACTTATTTCATTCGCCATATCCCTCCCTTTTAGATTATTCTCTTCTAAACCGTAAACTCACTCCGTCTGTGATTTTATTACTTTTATTTTATATTTCCTCCCTAAATGCAGAGCTGCGTTGTAGTGCGTTTTAAAGCCAAGTCTAATTTGTAAACGCTCCGCCAGCAGTACGGACATCTGCTAGGTGTCCCGATCCAGCATCAACCAAATGCTTCTGGCTGCTGAACGGCCCATATGTGTGGAGTAGTTGTACTCACCCCAGTTAAGAGAGTTTTAGTTGGGTGTAAATTCATTGCGTTTAGAACAAACTCTTTTGGTCGTGCGGACGAGCGCCACGGAGGCGTTTTCACGCGCGTTGAACTGAACTCAACGGTGCTTTATCAACACCTGGCCAAACCACAGACGTGAACCTCTGTTGTCTCCTCACGAGAGGACACGTTGCTTTTGTCTTTTATTGTCCCTCCTTTTCATTCTTATTGTTTTATGAATCTGCACTATTTAAAGCCAGGGCCCATACTGAGATGCCAGTGCTTTTGGTTTTGTTTTATTTTATTTTATTTTTTGAAGAGAATGGCCCGTGTCCTGTTTAGGCCACTGTACCGACCCAGGCCCGAATTCAAGGACACTTCCCAGAGAAGTGGTGCTGATCTGGGTCTGTTAAAGGCTAAGCTTTTCTGTACAGAAGGAACAGAGGTCCTGATGAACCTGTGGCCATTCTTTGTAAACATGCACTCTGATTCTAGCTGTGAGTTAAAATGCAATACTTACAATAAACACCAAGATTGTCAAAAAAAGATCCGGAAATTCCTCATGTTTCTCTTCATTCTCTTTTTTATTGATGTAAATAATTTGAGGTTTTGCGTAAATGGAAAACAACACCGTAAGTCTCCAGTAGCCTATTGTTTGAGTTATTGTGTAGCGCTTCATTGAATATACTGCAAATATTTCCCCACACAAAAAATAATCAACTATTTTGAAAAAGGTATAAGAGCCATTTTGTGCAGTTTGAAGTAACATGATATCAGAATAAAATGAACCCCTTTTCATTTGGCGCCATCTAGGGGTCTGACTTGTTATTGGTTATTGTGCACGCACACAGAAACTGATGCTGCATTTTTGTTTTTCTTATAATCAAATTATTGTTTGTATCATTATAATATTAATTTATGATACGATCTCAAAACAAACACTGATCAGAAAGACAAATAATAAAAAATCTGTGTGTAACACCGGTATGGATTTAAAATCTGTTCTTTATCCTCTGCTGCCCTCTAGAGGTCATCAATGATAGATCAGCATTGCATCTGTTCTAGGTGCATTAACATAGGCCTATCTGTTGCAGAGGTGTAAAAATACTGGATAGCTGGCCAATCAGAGCACACCTCGCTTTTCAGAACGATGAGCTTTGTAAAAATCGACGCGTTTCAGAAAGGTGGGGCATAGAGGGGCAACAATAATGTACAGTATGTGGAAAATAATGTGTGTTTTTGAACTTAAAACCGCATAAACACATTTCATTACACCAAATACACAACATAATGTTCTTTTTAGCAGCATCATAATGACCCCTTTAATATAAATAAATTTGGGGTAGCAACTGCTACCCCAATATGCTTACTCAGACTGGATTTTGAAGCCAGACATGACTATCTGATGAAAGTCATAACTGAAGTAGAAATGTGTGTGCTTGATGCGTGAAAACCTTGATTATTGGTTTTCACATCAAGCTCACATTTGAGCTTCCGTTTACCATATTTATTGTGCATCATATAAAATAAAAACGTAATGTACTTTTCAAGATGAAATCAAATTGTAAGGAGTTTTCTTCAGAAATGTAATCAAGTAAAAGTACAAGTAGTCCGTTTAAATTGTACTTGGAAAAAGGTACAAATACCCCCAAATAATACTTAAATACAGTAATCAAGTAAATCAAGTATTTTACACCCCTGATCTGTTGTTAGCCTATAAAAACCTGAGGTGTTTGGAATTATTTAATATTTATGAATGAACTTTATTTAATGCACTCAAAGTGATCAGTTTCAATTGAAACAAATGTTTAGTTTCATGCTTGCAAGGCGCGAGCGACATGAAAACACGGTAACGGCAATAAATTGAAGGAATTCCTACTTGTTTCGAGCAGCAGCTAATCTGTGTGTGTTGGCACTGTAGCCGTCTATGACAAACACGGACAAGAGAAAAGCGTGTTAAAATAGTGAGTTTAAAAGTTCAAATACCGTGTGTGAAAATACAACACACACAAGTACAATGGGGCTAAAGGTGCATTCAATTTTTTTCCCCTCGAAATACTAGATGGCATGTCTTTGCTAATTTTGATTATTTATATAGATATATATATATATTATATATATATATATATATATATATATATTAATATATATATATATATATAACAAGTGTTGGGGGTAACTCCTTACAAGTAATGCGAGTTACTAATCAGATTACTTTTTTTGTCAAGTAACTAGTAAAGTAATGCATTACTTTTTTATTTACAAGAAAATATCTGAGTTACTTTTTCAAAAAAAGTAATGCCAGTTACTTTGTTTTCCCATTTATTGACTGACAATCAGGAGTACAGAGGCATTGTGTGCGCTGTGTGAACATGATGATACTGTAGTTCTAGACTAAATGTGAATGTGCATTAATTCATCCCACTCACGAAAAACAGATTTAGTATTCATCAAAATGAATTAAAACAGTGAAATGCAAACTCAGAATATGACGCAAACCTGCAATAATTAAATATGTTAAATAACAGAAATGTATCTAATCCCATTTTATTAACCATTGTCTTTGCTGCTGACCTTTGATGATACAGTTCAACCATACTAATAAGCAAATTACTTTAAGATAAACTAACACTTTTTTTTTTTTGCTGAAGAGTGTTTCTTCTCCTGCTTTCTACTGTACAGACGTGAATTTACATTTCCTTCAGCCCGAGGTGTTTTCATTACATTTTTTGGTGTGAAAGGGCTTTTACATTTTCTATAAATAGAACTTCTTATATTAAAAACATTCAAGCCCTGCTCATATTTAAAAAGTAGCGCAAAAGTATTATAACACATTACTTTCCATAAAAAGTAACTAAGTAACGTAATTAGTTCCTTTTTTATGGAGTATCCATATTGTAATGCCATTATTGTTAAAAGTAACTTTCCCCAACACTGTGTATATATATAAGTAGCAAATGAGAATAGCTAAAATGATTGAATATGCCTATATTTTGAGGCAATTATTTGTCAAAGATTATGTAAAAGTATGGTATTTGGGGTAAAAAGTGCCCCTGTTGTTGGGCCGAAATGCACAATAATTAACATGATGATAAATAGCTGGCTAGTTTTTCCATTTGTTGACATGGATAGAATCAGATGGTAAATATCATATAAGTTGGGTGTCCATTTTATGAAACAAAAATATGATATTAATAATATAATTTAATAAAATATGATTTATTGTTACTACTGTAAATCTATATTAAATTATTATTGGATCTCCTTCAATGCTTTCAGAATCTTTACTTTTTAAAATAAGTTTGTTTCTGTATTTTATATTAACATATTTTAATGACAGTAGCCCATATATATTGAACGACAATGAATTCTTTTATCAAAATAAACAGAAAGTACAGACTTTGCTAAAGCGATTGTTTTGAACAAGTATTAACTTAAACATTATTTTAAAAAACATTATAGATCTGTCTTTGTTTTTAGCCAAGCTACATATGTGGTTAAACTCAACTGAAGCGCAAAACCAAACCCAGAAACGTTCCACTCTTTTGGTCACTTGACAGCCAATGACAACCAGGGTCTTGTCTAGAGTGGAGGTTCTAAAACTGCTATACTTTTTTTTGTATCTCAGTTCTGGGTTTTCTTCACCTCAAATGCAATTAGTTCATGCCATCAGGTTTTCAAAGCACGAATGAACTGACATTTAAAACACTGTTTATTTCAATCTAAAGCATTTCTCAGAAATCATTTAGATTCTATGTCTCTCCTGAACCGCCTTCATCTGTTATTGACTGTAGAAGAGAGAAGCTGCACACGGTCTGACAAGAGCTGCTGCCATTGAGCTGCTTCAACAGAACGACTTCAGCAAACTGAGAGAGAAACGATGAGCCCGACATTAAACATTACTGTATGCTAATGTTGTTCAAATAACAGACATTTAAAAAAACAGAAAATACACATGTTATTATATATTACAGAATAGTAGCAATTGCAGCTTTTCAGATGATCTGAAGCACTAACCTGTGACTGCGATTAGAAACAGCAGTGAATGTGTGAGATGATGGGAAGATGATGTTTCTATGTATTAAATGACTCACCTGTGGCTCATTCATGTCTCTGCTGGTCTCTTCTTCACATGCTTTAGTGGAGTTTGCACAGCTCTTTAGCAAAGCTGAAACAGTAGTGAATTAAACCACTGAGATTCATTAAATAATGTCACGAGTCAAACAGCAGCTAATACTGTTTGACCAAAGAAATAAGTCATAATCCAAAGAAACCCATTTCAGCTTCTCTGCCAGTTTCAACAAACAACAACAATTCGATCAATACATTAGTATGCTGAATTACTAAATTAATCTGAAAAACACACCTATTACTGCAATGATCACAAAAACACTCAGGACAGATGTGATGATGGTAACAATTAGCCACGGTTTCTGGTGTTGGGGAACTAAATCGGTCTGATTCTTGTTGACAAAATCTGTAAAAATTCACATTTTTATTCTATTTAATTTTAAAATAGATATTAGCCATATTTATGCTGGCAGAATGACAGGACAATTTGAAAAACATTAAAATCATTTATACATTTTCATATGTAATGTATTGAATACCAATATAAGTAATTTTATATAAATCATATAAGTTATATAATAACTTTAAAAATATAAAAGTATGAAAATTACTCACCAGTGATGTAGATTTTGGTGCCGTTGCTGAATTTAAGTGGTTCACTAGTTTTCACACAATAATAAACTCCTAATTCATCAGTGGTGATATTTCTGATGAACAGACGACAGTTAGTTTTCACTGAGTATTTGTGTTTGAAGATGATGTTTTCATAGTGTGCTCCTTCATATGTGCTATCATAAGTGCGTAAGATGAACACTGGAGGATCCGGTGACTTCTGTTTGTACCAGTAAATCTCCTCTATATCACGATCACAGCTTATATTCACATCAGCTCCTAAACTTACTGCTGTGTTTGTTAGACTCTCTGTGGCTTGAGACCACATGAACAGATCTATGAGAGAAATAAAACACATTTATTAAGACATTAAATCAAAACCTTTTTATAAATCAAATGTGATGTGATAAACTCACAGATCTGAAGCTTGATGATCTTCATCGTCTGATCCAGATGAATATCTTCTATACTGTAATCATTCAAACATCTCGTACTGTGAGCGGAAACACTATGAAACCTCAAGCACACAGAGAAGAGAGGAAGTCAGAGCTGAACTCATGCTCACAGCACTGTTATTTAGTCATTTTACACAGTTTTATATTCCTGAAATAATTTATGAAATTTGATTTGTTTTCTGACAACTTTCAATTTGAGTATTTAACCTGATTTAAAGGAGATAGGCCTACTGCAGTTGTGCAGCTATTACTCATTGACTCTCTTGAATTTTCATGTCTGTTCGCTGTAAACATCACACTTTCATGTGAATTATATGCTTAGGATGAAACCCAGAGCTGACATTCATGAAGTCTTTGTCTCCTTTTGACTCATTTTCTGAAACAAACTTGTCACGTTAATATGTTTAATTTTTTTCCCACAGAACATAAACGCAGTGGTTTTAAAGACTGAACATAAAGTGCTTAATAACCAGTCACATTACAGCCTTGACGTCACTGAAATTCAGTCAGAGTTGTGCGACACTCAATCGCCATTTACGATTACCATAGGAATTAATTAGAAGTGCTGTAAGCCAAATCCCATCTGTTGCAATAAGTCAGTGACTTCTCTTATAAAACGCCATTTTTTTCGGTGTAAACTCCAAAAAATCCTAAATTACTGCTTATTGTAAAACATGTTGGAGAGTAGCTGATAGGCTGTCGATTTATTAAATGTGACCCTGGACCACAAACCAGTCATTTCAATAAAGCTTAATAAATAAGCTTTCCGTTGATGTGTGGTTTGTTAGGATAGGATGATATTTGGCCGATATACAACTATTTGAAAATCTGGAATCTGAGGGTCCAAAAAATCTAAATACTGAGAAAATCGCCTTTAAAGTTTTACAAATGAAGTTCTTAGCAATGCTATTACTAATCAAAAATTAAGTTTTGATATATTTACGGTAGGAAATTTACAAAATATCTTCATGGAACAAGATCTTTATTTAATATCCTAATGATTTTTGGCATAAAAGCAAAATCGATAATTTTGACCCATACAATGTTTTTTTTTTTGGCTATTGCTAAAAAAATATACCCAAGCGACTTACGACTGGGTTTTGTGGTCCAGGGTCACAATGATAAGCTGTTTCCTCTAAAAAGCCGTTTATTCAGCGTAGTGAAGCCTCTCCACCATTGACATCCATAAAAAAAAAATGCCTCTGGTATCCTTTCTCACATACTGCCAAAGCGGAAGCGTTAGCATTAGCCGTTACACTTTTTTTGGCTAATGGTTGCAGGCTTGCCTTCTAGTGGCTCTGGTTCGGCCATGAAACTCTACTTGTGCTTTAATTGGTTCATTCAGTTCAATGTTCCAAGCCAATTGGATTCATGTACTCATTACAGTTTACCTATAAAACCAGAACGTATTCAATGAATGCCATATCTGCGTGCTATGCGTGTCCTCATATTAGCCCACCACCTCCCCAGCACCACCTGTTTAGATCTGCTACGGGGGATCTTGCTCTCTCTAGCTGCAGCAGCATGTTTCCTTTTAATTTTATGATCCGAGCATTTAGCAGAAGCAAATCTACTTGCTCTGTAGCAGCAGTGTAGCAGATCTAGTCCGCCGAGACCAAACCTATGCACATTCTATTTATATTAATAAAGATTTTACAATCTATCCCAAGAGTTGTAATGACTGAAATATACTTTATATACTTTATTTTTTTGTAAAAACACACAAGTGAGGTAAGTAAGGTATATGCGGTAAGTATAAGCAAGATGACTTAGCTGATGAGTAATAATCTTTTGTCTTTGCAGATACTGAGGGAATAGCAGATGTAGAGGATTGAAGAGGATGGAAGAATGATTAATGCCAGGTTGTTAGTTCAGGAAGGTAGCCAGGTAAGTTGAAACATATGAGGTAACAACAAGATTGATGGTGCAGGTGTGCTGGATTAGAATTTCGGTGATCGTGATCAGGTAGGCAGAGCTGAGGAATCTGGCATTGGGTGGATGAATGACGTGACAGTAACCCTCCCCTCTCCACGGGCGGCTCCCAATCACTGTACAGTGCAACAACGGGAACGACAGTCTCTTGAAGCTGGATGATTAGGGTGTTTTGTCCTGGATGGTACTGAGGAGCGGGAGATCACAGTGTGTCGGCTTGGCTCTTTTGTCTTCGTACTGCTCGTTGTAGGTAAGTATGAGCTGAGTCCCAGACCCTCTCCCTCTCCTGGAACTAGTGGTTCACAGCTGGAACATCCGATGGCTCACCTGACCAGCAAAACAGGGGTGGCTGAAAGCTGAGTATGCATTGACACAATGTTAATCAAGTGGTGGTCTGACGGAGGGAGTTTTGAGCATACTTGGCCCAGGGAAGAAAACGGCTCCAGCTGTGCTGGTGATCATGGCAGTAGGACCCCAGGTATCTCCCAATTTCTTGGATCTTTCGCTCAGTCTGGCCATTGGTCTGAGGAATGTACCCGGAAGACTCAGGAAGATACCTTATAACCAGAAGAATGACTGCCACACTCAGTAGATGAACTGTGGTCCCCAATCCTCTGGATGTCAAAAATGACAGAATACATGCTGTAAGAGCATTTTGGCAGTTTCGAAGGCAGAAAGCAAATCTCTTAGTGGAATCAGTTCGCACCACAACAAAGATGATGGTATGTGATACAGAAGGGGTTAAGTCTGTGACGAAATCCAATCCAATATGGGACCAAGGTCTGCGAGGCAGTGGTAGTGGCACTAACTGTCCTTCTGGAAGGTGGCATGGAGTCTTGAAGATGGCACAGACTGAGCATCCTCTTACGTACTGGGAGACGTCCTGGGTCATATTAGGCCACCAGTATCAACTACGGAAGAGGGAAGGCTTTCTTCTGTCCTGGCCTGTAGGTGACAATGAAGTCAAAGCACGTGAAGAAGAGAGCCCAGCGGGTGTGCCTTGGGTTCAATCGTTTGGCTTCTCGGAGATATTCAAGGTTGCGATGGTCTGTGATGACTTCGAATTGATGTTCTATCGTTGAGAGGTTGTACACACTCTGCAGGTCCAGTTTGGTGAGGATGTAAGCTCCACGTAATTGCTCAAGGGCTGCAGGAACCAGAAAAAGAGGGTAGCGGTATCTGACTGTCTGGGCATTGAGAGCACGGTATTCGATGCACTGCCTCAAGCCTCCATCATTTTTGCTCACAAAGAAGAAGCTAGAGGTGGTGATGGACGAATGAATGAATGAAGTTCTGTTTCAGAGCCTCCTCTATGTATTCCTCCATGGCCTTCTGTTCCATAATGGACAATGGAGATATCTTCCCTTTAGGTAGGGTAGCCCCAGGTAGCAGGTCAATTGCACAGTCCCATGGCCAGTGAGGTGGTACTTCTTTGGCCAACTGCTTACTGAACAAATCCTGGAATGCCCAATATTCATCAGGAATCTATTGTTTGCTGTTTGTCTCAGGCCTCTCGATGGTGATGGAATTGATTGAGATATTGGTACCAGAGACTGGACGCCTGGGAGACTGACAGGATAGTTACTTCTGGACAGCCAGTGAGCAGTTGTTGACATACAGTAGTATCACTCCATTTCTGAATCTCTCCAGTATTCCAACTCACCAATGGGGAGTGTTGTGACATCCAAGGGCATCCTAGGATGAAGTCAGCAGTGAAACCCTCCAGCACCATGATTGAGATTGGTTCTTGATGGAGACAGCCAATGCAGCACGTGACTGTGGAGGTACAGTGCCTGATGCGACCATGGCCCAGAAGCTTTCCCACAATTGAGTGGATATTTAGAACTTGTGAGCAGGGTCTCTTTTTGAGCTGGAGTCTTTGAAGGAGGTCAAGTGAGATTAAGTTGCCTGCAGATTCAGAATCAATGAGGACTTGTGCTCATTGAGAGGTGGTTATAACAACAGCCGTTCTATTCAATGGTGCAATCATGGGTGGTAGTTGGATTGTACTCACCGGTGGTTGTGGAGACTGAATGGGACAGTTAGGTAACAGGTGTCCTTCAGCCCCACAGTAAATGCAAAGGCGGCTGAGTATTCTCCGTCAAATGAAAGGTATCATCTTGCATTGACTTAGGTGCTTGAGGGGGGGCGACAGATGGTGAGGAGGGTGAAGGAAGCTGTGTGGTCTCATTCCAACCGCTTATGACTGCCAGGGTATGGAATTGCAGGGCATAGTAACTGACTGACGATTTACCTTGACGTAAATTGTAGAGCTGATCGTGCATGGACAAGGCAGTGGCAATCTGACCAAAAACCTCTTTAAAGTGGTGTGTAAATGTCGTAAGTGAGCTGGTAACTGGACCATCGGCATCCCAGATCGATCTTGCCCACTGTAATGCTCGACCTGACAGTAAGGAGATGATGTATGTGATCTTGGCTCGCTCAAGAACCCGCTGCATTCCTCCGCCTCACCTGAGTATGTCACTGGTCGGGCCATGGGACTAGCGGAGGCAGTCAATGAAGAAGAAGGTGCTGGTGGTTGGAGTGATTGATGGAGTTTTTAAACAAGGGTTTGGCAAGAGATCTGAATTACAGTCCTAGCTTGCTGCAACACTATGCTGCTGCGTAAAAATATTTGGCAAGCCAACAAGCAGTCATGTGTGACAATAACACATGTTCTTAAAATATCATGTGGTTTACATTGTTTAACAATTTGTTTTCAGAAAAAAGCATGTGGTTAAACTTAAATGAAGCGTTAAACCAAAAGCAGAAACCTTTTCCACTGGTTGGGTCACTTGACAGCCAATGACAAACAGGGTCACTGACCTTTGTCTGGAGTGGAGGTTTGAACTGAGTGCAGTGTTTCTCCAAAACCTTTACACATCAATGTATAATTTCTCACAGTGCTCTAAACCTCACATGGAAACAGCAGCATTGCAGTTTGTCTGCTTTATCTCTAGATCTACAAATTTAGTGTCAAAGACTTTTTTAATGCAAATAAATATTTAATTAAATGTATATTAGTATTTGTATTTGAAGATGCTGTTTTCATAGTCCTTTTTATTTGTGCTATCATAAGTGCGTAAGATAAACACTGGAGGATCCGGTGATTTCAGTTTGTACCAGTAAATCTCCTCTATATCACGATCACAGCTTATATTCACATCAGCTCCTAAAGTTACTGCTATGTTTGTTAGACTCTCTGTGGCTTTAGACCACATGAACAGATTTATAAGAGAAAGAAAAACACATTAAGATCAAGATTTTTTAAAGATAATTTACCATGAAATCAAAAGAAACCCTATTTATTGACTCAATCAATGTGATGACATCACAGAACTTTGGATGAATCTTCATTGTTTTTAATGTTTTATCACCATTGTATCTTTGTTTTATAGAAACTTTGGTACAACTGCTCTGCTGCCCTCTGCAGGCCATTCATGATAGTTAAACAGACTCCTTGGATTTTAAGGCCTATTTATTTTTATATAGGCCAAACACTTAAATTTATGCTGACCATTTATTCATTTTTACATAACGTAATATTAAATACAGTCATACACATATATTTCATTAATTCATAAAATAATGTTTTTGATCTGTTATTAAAAAAATAACATTTAGAATTTAATAGCTAACAGAACTGTTGATTAATGATTAATCTTAATGTGTTATGAAACTATTTCAGCACATCAGTTTTGAAGAATGTTAATAAATTAGGTTTGGATAGCTGTGAAGTAAAGGGGTAGAGAGCAAACATTTCTAAATACGTAATTTATATATAACATTAATTTATGGAATTCATAGATAGAGAAAAAAATCCTGAAGATTCACAACTCAAAAACTCCTCAATTTCACAAACTCGTTTCAAACTGTGATGTATGAATCAAAGACCTCCATGTGAGTCATTTTCATTTGTCATTAGATGTATTCATCCAAACTCTCGATAGCTTGCTCTTTTGAGTATCGGCTCCATTCATATGAAATCACATCCCACATGTGGAATGTTTTCTCAAAAGCGGTTTTCCAGATCTTCCTGAAATCTGCACACAAACCACTTCCAGTACGGCAGCTCAGAGAAGTCAGGAGTGATGTTCCACTCTGCATAAACATTTCCTGCTTTTCTGTATTCTCTGCAAAGAAACCATTGACCTGTATAGAACATTTTACTAGTTCTCACTAAATTTGTGCAAAAATCTGCACTGAGACACTCTGTTTCATCATAACAGCTACCAGTGAGTCCATCCACTCGATGGAAAGGGACACTGTGATCACCAGTATGGTTTTCTACAGTGTTGGTGCAGGTGGCTGCACAGAACGGACACTGAACCCAGCAGCACTGACAGAGATGATCAATCAGAATCTCATCTGGTCTGTCTTTATGTTCCAGATTTTCTGGAAATGTCTCTGTGCTCAATTTATGGTGTATTTCAGATGATACTGAACCAAGTAATTTGCTTATCACGTCTTCTAGGAGGTTGAAATCATCGACTCCTTCATGACTCACTCCACTGAGGTCCTTTCCAGAGAATATCAGCACATCTGAGAGCTGCCGAGCGAAATCATTCAGCCACTTCTGAACATCTCCGCTGGTCGTGTTGACCAGTGTAGTCACTCTATGAGCCGCTTCCATGATCTTCTGCTGCAGGAGTTTAATGTTGTCCTCCATTTTGGGCCGAACGCTGACTTCAAACTTATCAGTGATGTACTGATTGACTTCATCTCTGACAAAACTTTTTAAGTGGTCTCTGGGATTATTAAAGTAATTCATGTATTTGTCAAAATTCTCCTGTTCTGCCAGAGTCTTTAGGATGTGTTTCTCTAGTTTAGATCTATTTCCATTTAGTGAATCACAGTTTACTTGAATTTCATTAGTCATATCTCTGGCAGTATCTTTGTAGACGCTCTGTTGAATGGGCTCTTTCAGTTTCTGACAGATGATCTCCCCAAAAATGGCAGCTGATGTTGCACCTTGACAGTATTTCTGGAAAATACTATAGTACTCTTTGCTCTTCTGTTTAAAGTATAAAACAGGATCGTTGGCTTCCCTGAACCGTCTGTGTTGGTCAGTAATTACCTTGTTTTCTCTCTTACAGATGGACATGACCAAATCCATGTAAAATTCCTTTGTGAACACAAAGCTCCTGGAACCTTGCTCATAATCTACTACTCTTGCTTTGATATAATCTGCGAGTTCCTGAATGTAGGTTTTGTTGTAGCCCGTCTTTGAAATGTTATATGACATGATCATTTTGTCTGCGTGTTGAGCAATGTCATTGACTAAGGCTCTAATCTGGGTCTCAACCTCAAACTTCAGTTTAGCTGATCTGACGGTATGTCCTGTAACTCCTCTGAGTTTCTGTACATAATCTGAATAACGTGGCACAGAAAAAATATCCCTGCTTATCCAGTCGTTTAGACTGACACTTTCATAGTTACTGAGGAGTTGTTTCATGTCTTTTATTACATTAATGTCTTTGATCGGAGGAGTTTCTGCAGTAATCTTCTTAACACAATCTTTCCAAAAGGTGTCAAACTCTTTTTTCAAGATTGTTTCATCGTTTGCTTTGTCTTTGAGTTTTATTGCAAGTTCTTTGCTCTTTTCCAAGAGATCATTTTCATGGCGTGTCCGCTGAGCATCAATCCTTTTCTTCATATCTCGCTGCTGAAGAATCTCATTTAATTTCCTTGTTGTTTCTCTCACAACATTTTCCTGAAGGTCTTTGATTCTGATATAAAATGATGCTTTCCACTGAATCAGTATATCTTTATCTTTGTCTTTCTCAAAGAATTCTGACAGTGAATTTTCTACCTCTCTGCTTTTCACTTCCAGTTTTCCTTGAAGATCACTTTCTGAAACCTCATTAATTGTTTCGTTTTCTATGTTGATGTAGAGTTTGTTCTCTATGTCCAGCATGGCTCTGCGGAGACTCCAGGACCACTTGCTGTATTCGGTCTCCAGTTTTCGGTATGTTGCGATTTCAAGAGCATTTCTGAAGCTGAACACAAATCGTTCATTCAGTAGAGCCTCCCAGAGATCATTTATACGTCCTTTTAGGTGTGTCAGCTGTAAGCCATCTGATTTTGAGGCGTGACTAAAAAACGTAGTCTTTAGATCTTGGATGTTTTCACAGTATGATGGGTTTGGTGGTGCCATTGGTGGACTGCCCTCCCACAGCTGTGCAAAATATTTCACATCCTTCTGTATGTCAAAAGTAATGACATCATTGAAACATTCTGCATCAAAGACTTCATCTTTAGCAGCGAGTTTTGTCATTTCATCCAGCGTCGCCTGCAACCGTCTCCTTCCCTCCATGTTTTTCTCTCCGGCTGTGACTTCGGAAACGTTCTGATGAACAAACATGCAGCTGGGATTCAGTCTGACCTTCTTCATCCTCATAAAGGCCTGAACAACGATCTGAAGAATGTCCTGCAGCTCTGATGGGTTTTCTCCAAAGATGTTGATCAATGTCAAATTACCAAGACCGACAACAAAAGTGGCAATTTCATTGTCCTGATGTCTTGTTGACCTTCCAGAAAGTTCTAGAGCACGAAGCCCCTCGGTATCAACAACCAGAATGTAGTCAAACTTCAGCTGTTCTTTTATCTTCATCTCGTCTGAGACTCTGACCAACTGCATGAAAGCTCCTCTGGTGCACCTGCCAGCACTGACAGCAAACTGCAATCCGAACATGGCGTTCAGCATAGTGGATTTCCCAGAGCTCTGAATCCCTAAAACTGACAGCACAAAGACTCTCTGGTCTCCCAGTTTCTTGATGAGTTCATGTAGAACAGCAGTGACCCAGACCACAGGAACATGAGCAGCATCTCCATCCATCAACTCCAATGGAAATCCAGAGATCATCATCTCTGCTGCAAGACTCCCAGGAGAAGAAAAATCACATGGCTGGCTCTTGCTTGTTTATTTACAGATTGACACGATTCATAGATCTGACCGATCTCCCTTAGGATGTGCTCCAAGCCAAAGGTTGCAGCTTGAAGTTCTTTTGAAATCTTATCAAGGTCCATTTGTTCATTGGTCAAATTTGTTGCAATCTGAGGTGCTATCAAATCTCAATTCTCTTCAGTTTTAAGGAACATTGACATTTTTCATCATACTTGTAATGCAGAGCAGAAAGGTCAACTGAGGTGTATTCATCCAGGAGGATTGCAAGCCATTTAAGAAAAAATATCTTCGCATTGGAGATGTGTGAATTTATTCTGTAAAAAGATATTCATGAACTCACAAGGTCCAGATTTATAACGTGCTGTTCACGGAATTTCTTCAGTCTTGTTTCTGTTTTATTCAAGTCCAAAACTTTTTTTCGGAATTTCCCTGAGAGCGATGAAGTGCTTTGTCTTTTCACACCACTGATGCCACAGTTTCCCCTGACAGGGCAGAAATGATTCCTTGATTTCTGTCAGATCTTTTTTCTTCAGTAAATCCATCATCTGCTGTGCTGCTTTTTTCCCTCTTCTGCCAGTCGTGTCATGATCCCACAATTCTCTGATATTTTGAGTGCTTGGCAACATCTCAAGGCTAAAAACAGAGGTTGATCTGATGATGAGCAATGAGAGGCATTTTTAATTATGCTGTATGAGTCTTCATGCAATACATCTGACTGATTTCTGTGTTTCACGTCCCATTTTGGATTTCCCGCTCCTCATTTCAGTTATCTAGATTGATCCTCAGGTAAAAATGACAAATAAGTGGCTTTCTGTCCTTGTACAGGTTTTGCATCTGTGATGCACATCTGTCATTTTTCTCAAGTCGTGGCAGAAGAACAACATTGACTGAGCTCATTTCAGTGAGGATCTGCAGCTGTTTCTCACTGTCTCACATGCATCACCATGAAGGTTACAGAAAGCAACACACTGACTGAATTTATCTGTGTCTTTCCCAGAGGGGCAGTACCAGGTGATCTCCACCACTCCATCCATCAGTAATCTGCTTCTGCTGCTGCCTGTGCAGTTCCTGTGGAAGAACGTGTTGTGTTTGTCGTTTATTAGATTGTTCATCAGCTGAGATTTGGATGAGGACAATAGGTCAAACCTGAAGAAAGAGACCATCAGTGTTTCTGCCTTCCAGACTGGCTGGATTTGACCGATTATTTCATTTTTGATGTCTTTCATCTTCCAGCTCTTGTTGATTTGTCTGAATGTCCAGAGAGGAAACTCAATCTGATTTTTGAATGGATCAGGAACAAGCAGAGGCAGAGCATACTGACACTGTGAGAGTTTAGTCACCATCATCTGCTTCAGGAAACCATCAGCACAATGAAACACAGCCATCTGAACGTCACCTTGGGGACTGCACCACTCTGTTTGTTTCTCAGCGAATCAAAGGATATTTTCTCGAACGCAAATCAGCATCCCACTCAGTCTTCCAATGAAGTAATTGCCTTGTAGTCCCATCATGCTGTGTGTCTGTAGGTTGACGATTGTACTATATGACCGTCTACGGTTCATCCAGCTGCAGTAGTTTTGTCGGAGGAAAAAGCGCGTCCCGTGTATCAGCTCCTTTCAGAAGCAAGCTATGGATGCATGAATGTGTTGGCGTTTAGTGAAGCAACATCTGACTGCTTTAGTTTAGGGGGTGGGCACTTTATCAAGATAAAGTCGGTGAAATAGATGGCTCTATTTCTTCCTCATTTCCTTTCTGTTTTGGATCTATGAATACGTTCTCTATGCATTCCCTGTGAAATGAAAACAGTCCACAATACAATCTAGCTGGGGAGCACTTACCTCCCATATGCATTAATTTGCAAATGATCTGTATATATGAGATAAAGGTTTTTTTTTTTTTGTTTTTAAAAACAGAGCTCCGATCATAGAGCGCGGGGGAAATAAAAAACAATACAGAAGAAGAACAGGCGGACTATTGTAGACACAGCCGTTTCCGAAGCTGGACTGACGGGGAGCGCCGTACCACTGATTGAACGAAGTCCTATGATCCAGCCCGTGTGCGCACATGCGCGGCGAAGCACGCCCGCCGGCTCCAGTCGGCTCCCCCGAACGAGAGGCGATATGACATAAATCAATTCTTCAAGCCTTGTGTATGGAAGCACATGCATTTGTCTCACGGGGGAGAAGGATGCGCTCACTGTTTGCATTCGGGGAACTACTAGAGCAGATATCTGTACTCGAGTTTTTGTCTCAGAGTGTGCCTTCTCGAGGGAGTTTGAAACAATCTTAATGCATACATTTGCGGTGGTTTCTGTTCTGCCGATTCTGCGGGCACTTTGTGTTTGGAACCAGCGTGTGGATTGGACTCGACGGAGATTATAGCACGGAGTGGCAGAGATGGTGATCGCGTTAAGAAGCTGGTGGCTGAATTCTCTTGAAATGGTGCCTCACCGCGTTTCGGGTCTAGCTGGCTGCCGACGGCAGGTAAGAGGGAAGAGCAAATCAATGGGGATTGTTAGGTGGGTGCATGGCAAGGAATCGACGCGGAGTGCTTTCATCTGTAGAATTCCTTTTGTTTCTATTATTTTACAGAATAGGGAAATGTTTTAATGTGAGATATGATTGTAGTGTAATGCAGAAGGAAAAACCTATGATATATACAGTATTGGTTTTTGAAGGGGGCCCCTGATATTGGGGTTGTCAATAGGCAAGGTTTTTGAGTTGTTTGAGCCTCTTTTGAGCCTCCTCATCCTCTCAGCCCAGGTACGTGTATTTAGGTTGAGCATGGTTTCTGCTCCTCTCGCCTAGAGAGTTATGCTGAGCACTCTGCTCCCTAGTATTTTTGTTTTGCCGTTATTTCAGGTTGTGAGGCTCTCTGTGAGCCTCCTTGATCAGCTGTTCTTGAGGCTGGTAGCTCCCCTCCCTTTCAGGGTCGCTATGCTGAGATCACAGTTCCTAGTGTTCTTTCAGCAGAGCTCTGTGGTTGTTTAGGTTGTTAGGCTCTGGTGGGCCTCCTTGATAAGTCGCTCTTAGGTCGAGCTTTTGAGTACTCCCCTCACTTGAGATCTTCGTACTGAGTACGCTGATCCATAAGGGTGGACGGTTGCACTCCCCTTGCTTTAGAGGGTTCGTATGTTGAGTGCTTGCTCCCTAGAGCTCTATTCGGCACTTAGGAGCATGGTCAGTACTCCTAGCTTAGTACTCCAACTTTGAGTCGTTAGGCAGTGTACTCCCTAGAACTCCGCTTAGACAGTACTATTAGCATGTAGGCTCTATCGTGAGCCTCACTAACGGTGTCTAGCGTTGAGTGTAGTCAGGTCTCATCTCGTTTTAGAGAGTCATTATGCTGAGACCTCCACTTTTTAGAGCTTCTCAATTAGGGCTGAGTGTTGTTAGGCTTCCTCTCATTTAGGAGAGGTGCACTTCTGCTGAAAGCTGAAGCCTCCACTCTGCAGAGCTCCGCTTAGGCAGTAATAACGTGTAGGCTCTCTTTTGAGCCTCAATAACTGCCTCTGGTGTTGAGTGTAGCCAGGTCTCCTCTCATTTTAGTGAGTCGTTTTGCTGAGACCTCCACTCTTAAGAGCTCTTTAACTAGGGTTGAGTGTGGTTAGGCCTCTTCTCGTTTTAGAGAGTCATTCTGCTGAAGCCTCCGCTTTTCAGAACTCCGTCTTTGGCAGTATGAGTATGTAGGCTCTTTTTGAGCTTCACTAACTGCCTCTGGCATTGAGTGTAGCCAGGTCTCCTCTCATTCTAGAGAGTTGTTATACTGAGACCTCCACTCTTAAGAGCTCCCCTACCAGGATCGAGTGTCGTTAGGCTTCATCTCGTTTAAGAGAGTCATTCTGCTGAAGCCCCCGCTCTCTAGAGCAGGGTGATTCCCCACCTTTTTGGAGTAGTGGCACCTTTGGGAAATTAACAAATTTGTGGCACCCTACAAAATTTATTTTTTTCACAATATTTGAATTTCTAACTTCGCTGTGATAATTTGAAAAGTATAGATATTCGGTATAACAGGTAAGAACTGCAGAATATAATGTCATACGGATATTTTTAATATTATAAAAAGAAATGTCTATCAATGGTGGCAATCAGTAGGCTAATTTCTAATGAGAGACCAATTTATATGACAGATTTTTAATGTAGGCTTTTATACATATAACATTGTGGATAGCTAGTATAAGGGTAATTAAACAAGTTTTGCTCACTCAGTGTATTTTTGAATTTACAGCTGGGTAATTTTGTTGCAGTAGCACGAGAGCTTGATTTTAAAACTTTTAATTGAATAAAAAATTACAAGGAGGCTAGGCAGTTAATAATAAAATAAGAACAAAAAGAAATTAATAATGATAGCACAAAAAAAAAAAATCACGATAGGCCTTCAAATGAAATAAATTGCTTTTTAGTTTTTCAGGTAGGCTAGGTCTAACACACAGTAGGGCTATTAAGAGATTTTTTTTTTACCAATTATTCAAATAATGTTTAATCCTAGAAAGCTAATTATTAGCAGAGGACACGTGAGCATAACGGTTAACAGATCAATGAATAAGAGGGCAGCATTACTAGAGTTGCCCATTTACCACACCTTGTTACAGCACAGTAGGGCTATTGCAAACAGAAACAATACTGTACTACATAGATGTTTTCTGTCAGCTTGATTTTTGAGTGGACTTTGCTGCTCCGATGAGCATGAACGGTATACGAGTGAGCGCACACGCATAGAGCGGGATAATACGCAGAGCGTCACACCACGTGAAAGTAAAACCTGAGCTGTGAACTAATTTTCGGCATTTCAGTGCATCTCTAATTATTGGCGACATCAGAAATGGATATTATATAATAGCTGCTTTTTTGAACATTTTAGCAATTTAAAAATATTAAAAAAATTAAATTACTCTGTGTAATTCCTCCGCTCTCCAGAGCACCGCTTGGGCAGAAATATGGGTTTGTAGGCTCTCCCCTTTTTGAGCCTCAATAACTGCCTCTGGTGTTGAGTGTAGCCAGGTCTCCTCTCGTTCTAGAGAGTCGTTATGCTGAGACCTCCACTCTTAAGAGCTCCTCAACTAGGGTTGAGTGTTGTTAGGCTTCCTCTCGTTTAAGAGAGTCATACTGCTGAAGCCTCCACTCTTCAGAGCTCCGTCTTTAGCAGTAGATGTAATAGTAGCTTTTTGAAGCTCACTTAACGCCTCTGGCGTGTTGGAGTGTAGCTAGAGGTCTCCCTCTCGCTTTAGGGAGTTGTTATGCTGAGACCTCCACTCTTAAGAGTTCCTAAACTAGGATTGAGTGTTGTTAGGTTTCTTCTCGTTTAAGAGAGTCATTCTGCTGTAGCCTCTGCTCTCCAGAGCTCTGCTTAAGCAGTACTTATGTTATGTAGGCTCTCCTTCTTTGAGCCTCACTCACTGTGTCTAGTGTTGAGTGTAGTTAGGTCTCCTTTCATTTTGAGAGTTATGCTGAGACCTCCACTCTTAAGAGTTCCATACTTTGGTGGGTGAGCAAGTCTATGACGTTGGCGAGCTTTGAGCCTGCCTGTAGAGGTTTGTAGCTCGGGTTCTGGCCAAAGCGATTTTGCTGGGGCAGGGATGATGTTCCTTGAGTCTTTGACTTAGGGAATCCAGTTATTTTGGCTCATCCCTCAGCATGGCGGTGTTGGTATACCGTTCCCCTAGCGCCCTCTAGAGTACGCAGCGTGGAGTTCCCTTTCGAAAGGGAACGTCTCAGGTTACGCATGTAACCATGGTTCCCTGAGAATAGGGAACGAGACGCTGCGTCCCATCGCCATGCTTCGGGCATTCCTGCCTGCGTCTCCTTCAGACAAAGAAGTGGATGACGTATTCCGCAGGTGCTGTTTTATACCCGCAGTCGCTTTATTGTTTACGTCATAGGCTGCCGCATGCCAATGTCAAATTCATTGTCATTTTTTCATTCATGCTTCAGACACCGGTCACGCTGGAGGCATTCCCCTAGCGCCCTCTAGAGGACGCAGCATCTCGTTCCGTCTTCTCATGGAACCATGGTTACATGCGTAACTTGAGACGTTTTCTTACACTGTCTCAGTAATTGTTGGCAAGAAATTTTAATGTCAGCTATACTTGTTAACAAACAATGTGTGCACATGTTTACTTTTCTTTGGAAAGTAGTGACTACGACAGATGAAATGTGCAAAACCATATTTTCAATATTAATATGTGTGTATTAATACATCGATCTCATTTACCAGTAATTAAATAACTTCAAAACCTTAAAATGTCAAGCGAAACTATATTATCATGAACCACCCAGTTAGAAACTCTTTCTATAAGCTGTCTGTGTACATTCATGGAATTCTTTCTAACTTCCTTTTTTATGTTGTATTTTAACACTACACTCAACACTTACCTCATGTGTCTCTCTTGTCTCAGTTGTTAAGGTATAGTCCATACTCTTTCCAATAATTGTTGGTTGGTCTTGTGACAGGACAGAAAAGGAGAGAGAAATATTAAAGGGGTCATATGATGCTTTTTCAAAAGATATTATTTGGTGTATTTGGTTGGTGTAACAGAATCTGTTGACATGCTTTAATGTTAAAAAAAACATTCTTTTTCAAATACTGTACATTAGGTAGGTCCTTTATGCCCCGCCTCTCTCAAACGCTTCGTTTTCTACAAAGGTCCTCCTTCCGACAAGCGCAGTCTGCTCTGATTGGCCAACTGACCCAGTGCATTGTGATTGGCTGAACACCGCAAGCACTCGTCGGAAATGTAACGCCCTTTACCATAATCGCGCAAGCTTCATCTTTCAAGAATAAAAAGATGAAAAAGACAGAGCCCGAAAGGGGAACAGAGTCGTGTGACAGACACAGTGATGAAGCTGGTATGTGCAGTACAGAAGCCACGGTTAAGGCAGCTGGAAATTCCCCACTGTGATCTTCTCCTTTTCTTTTCTCTCCCATAAAAAAACACACACACACAAAACAACACACACACCCACACCCACACACACACACACCACACCACACTCACCTACACACATGTGCAAAACTCCGCATTTGAACAGTCAATAGCAAATACTAAAACTAATAACAAAACAATAGCTGATTCAGAAGCACCAGATTGTCATAGCAAAGTCAGAATTACCTCCTCCCCGAGGTTCACGAAACGGTTGTCCATAAAAAATGCTTTGCTGTTCTGTTTTAAGTAATCTTAAAGACTCCTAAATGCATCTACTTCCGGAAGGACAAATAAAGCGCTTTTGCTTTCGCACTGAAACACACAACGTCTCCCTGACATGGCTGCATCAACACGAATGCTGTTCCTGAAACCACGCCTTCTTTCCTTGCATGCACATTTGGGTGGCATATGTAAGATTCCACATATGAGGTAGAGATGTGCGGGCATGTAGAAACGAGGTGTTTTAGGAGGGTGTGGTTGAGTCTTAACTTTTATAAAGACTATCTCTTTGGTTTTGAGACTTTGTCTTTGCAACTTCAGGGATCTTATCTATGCACAATCAGCTTGTAACAATCCAAAGAGAAAGGAAAACTTGAAATCGCATCATATGACCCCTTTAAAATGACATTGAAATTGGCACTGGAATTATGATAACGCAAATCCATGTTCTAAAAAAAATGTTGAAGACTGATATAACTAGTTTTCTCACATTATATCTCATTTTAAGGTACATCATTTGAACTATGACTTAAAAATACTAGTGTAATATAGGCTGGTACATAACCCACTTACGTAGTCTAATTTAACAAAACACCAACATATATTATATATATATATAATAATGCCTTTTCTCTTGATTAATTAGTTGCCTAGCATGAAAATTCAGTTGCATATATGCAAGTGATTTACTTGCATTGTAGAGAGTTGTCTCATTAAAAGCTGAATTTGGATTCTGAATCTTGGCTTACCTGAATATCTGTTTCAACTAGTGGAAGTGTTAGAGTCAGGGGCAAATAAACATATGAAAGCATACCAACATAATATCAATTAAACCAAATCTGTGTTCTTACCACTGTTTTGCATGTCTCCTTTCTCTCTTAACACAGTGATGTACATCTCACTAGTGTAACACTGCTGTTTATTCTCAATAAACAGTTGCTCAATCCTGTTCATCAGGTCTCTCATCTCTGACTGGTTGTTCATGTTCTTGCTACAGGTGTGATATCTTCCGCCACATTTCTCAATCAGCCGCTCTAGAGCAGAGTTTTTCTTCAGGTCATCTATTATAGAGTCAGACTCTTCCTCGCTCTCATAGGTGAAAAGAATCATCGCAAACTGAAGAACTCTGTCCCCAAATACTCTCTGAAGCCACTTAATACCCATCTTATCAGAATCTGTTAACTGGCCCAGTCGCACAACAAAGATGAAAGCAATGATTTCATTTTCATTCATTATTTGATCAGTGAGAGGATCCAGATTAAGTGCAGTTTCATGTAAGCCAATAAGGTTAATAACTGAGACGTGGCGTCCTGATTTCTTCATCTGCAAGGGAAGAGTCTTGGATATTGCTACATTGTCAATATTTGGCTGTATTTCTCCAAGTAGAATATTGTCGTGTTGAAACTGGACTGCAGCAGAGTTTCCAAATAACACAGTTGTCGAACTGTGATCTAGAATTAACACAGAAGAACCGCTCTCAGATTCATCAACACACTGCAATGTAAGAACAAGTCTCATTCAGCAATGCAAAATATCAGCTGTTGTTTTCTTACCCATACTGCTGAGCATTGGATCAACAGAGTCAGACAGTTCAGGTGCTCTACTCATCAGGTTTCGAGTTGCTCCTTCCTTCTACAGGCTGTTCGTTATCCTGAAAAACAAAACAAAAAAATTAAAAAAACACTGTGAAGTGTAAATTATCGTGATTTTTTTTTAGGTATTTACGTGTGCAAGAGCATGTGTGTATAGCAAAATATATTTCCCGTTTAAAGTTTACCTGTCTAGACAACTGTGATGTATGAGTATCAACTCTTAACTCCAGAGACTCTTAACTCTTCCTGCTTAAAGTAGATGCAAATATAGGGGTAGATCCAGTCAAACAGGATTTGCTGTTCACAAAAACATAGTCTGACCTCTAATAAATCACATGGCATCTTTTCTTAGAATCAGAATCAGAATCAGAATCAGAAGAGCTTTATTACCAAGTATGTTTACACACACAAGGAATTTGACTTGACGACAGGAGCTTCCAGTGTAGAAGAAAGTACAAACATAGTGCAGACATACATGATAGTGTAGACATACATAGGAATAACACAGTAGGGATGTAATATAAAACTAATATAATAAAAAAAAAATTTGAAAAATTGAATAATGTACTATATACAGAAATAGAAGTATAGGAAAAAATGTAATTGTTTAGATAAATGTACAGATATGTTTATTAGTGTGCAGATAGATATGTTATTTACAAAGTGTGCAGTTTAATATAAATATACTATGTTAGTTGTATAATTTTTAAAGCTTAATTGTTTAGACTGAGTATAGTCTGTGGGAAAAAACTGTTCTTGTGCCTGGCTGTTCTGGTGGTCAGTGCTCTGTAGCGCCGACCAGAAGGCAACAGTTCGAAGAGAGAGTGGGCTGGGTGTGAGGGGTCCAAGGTGATTTTTTTAGCCCTTTTCCTCACTCTGGAGATGTAAAGGTCTTGGAGGCTGAGCAGAGGGGCACCAATAATCCTCTCAGCAGTCCTGACTGTCCGTTGTAGTCTCTTGATGTCTGATTTGGTTGCTGAACCAAACCAGACAGTTATGGATGAACACAGGACAGACTCAATGATAGCAGAGTAGAACTGTTTAAGCAGCTCCTGTGGCAGGTTGAATTTCCTCAGCTGGCGAAGGAAGTACAACCTCTGCTGGGCCTTTTTTGCAGACACCTGACCAACCATGTAAGTTATTTAAATCCACATCCATGTAACTTCCTTTCTGTTAAAACAAACGATTAGTTACATGGTGTTGATATTTATTTAATCAGTAAAATGTGCTATAAAACCTAATCTAAATTTACAGTCAGCTTTCAGAACTTTTTTTCACCAAAATTAGACATTACTACACCATTACTGTGCACAGTGAATAGAACTTCTCATCAAAATGACAGCTTCTTTCCTGAGGCCATCTATTGTCACAGTCTGTCTTTCCTTGTCTTCCGTGTTTGACCTAGTTTTCCCTAATGTCTGATTAGTTCATTCTGTTTGCCTGTGTTCGTTTATTATCTCATTAGTTCCCTCTTTTAGTTTCTGTATAAGTACTCCCTGTTCTGTTTAGTCTGTGGCTGCTTAATGATGTTGTTGTTGTTGTTTTACTGCGTGTTCCCTTTGTATCTATTTATTATCCATTTCTTGGACTAATTCAACTCTTGTGTGGATTACTTTTGTCTTCGTGTGCCTTTCATCTACACAAGTGTGACATCCATCTCCTCACTGGATATAGCAATATAGGCCTATTATTGACCCACTTGTTATTTAAAAATGTGCAACCCTCAAATGCAAACCTTTGTGTCTTCTTCACCCCTAAAGGGTTCATAATAGTACCATAAGAGTACATATTACTACCTTAAAGGTACATATTACTACTCTAAGCTACTAATATGCACTTTTTAGGGGTAATGAAGGTACAAAGTTGTTCCTTTGAGGATACTGCCCCAGTGGCAAGCTGTTGTACCCCTGAAGGTAATTTTTTTACACGCAGTGCACATCCTAAAGACACATAGTCCCAAAGGTTGCTTTTGTTATTAATACCAATTGTCTGTGTCATGTAATACCTCTGTGAGATACCTATTGTTGTGTGCTGAACCAGATGTGCATTGTGAAATGATGTTCTACTGTACAGTAAAATTCTTATACTATTAAAATTCCCTGTCATGACAAATAAGGTTTTTACCATTCTGATTTTGAAAGATATTTAGGACACTTAATAAATAACAACAAACAGATAAAAATCAATCTTAAGCAATAAAATCAAACCCGAGTTTCAATGTGTGTGTAACCTGTCCTGAATCTCCTCAATTCCAAAGAGCAGAAACGTTCTCGGCTGGTCCTTATATTTAAGGGGGTCATATGATGCTATTTTAAAGATCATTATTTTGTGTATTTGGTGTAACAGAATATGTTGACATGCTTTATTTCAAAAAACACATTATTTTTCAATACTGTACATTATTGTAGGTCCTCTATGCCCCGCCTTTCTCAAACGCTTCGTTTCCTACAAAGTCGCTCCTGCCTACAAGTGCAGTCTGCTCTGATTTGCCAGCTGAGCCAGTGCATTGTGATTGGCCTAACACCGCAAGCACTCGTTGGAAATGTTACACCCCTTACCATAATCGCGAGCTTCATCTTTTCATCTTCCCGTTAATAATGTAATTCGTTTTACCATCAGTTCAAGCCCGAAAGGGCAACAGAGTCGTGTGACAGACACAGTGATGATGCAGTACACAAGCCGCAGTTAAGACAGTTGACGTGCTATGATTTCTGACAGAAAGTTCACTCTCCTGTGAAGTGACCCTGTTCCCCTCACACTCACACACGCGCTACGCGTTACTCTGCGCTGCGCAAAACTCTGTATTTGAACAGTCAATAGCAAATACTTAAACTAATAACAAAACATACCTACAGTAGCTGATTCAGAAGTGCCAGATTGTAATAGCAAAGTCGGAATTGACCCTTTTTTTTTCTTTTTTTTTAGAAATAGCCTTTGTGCACAGCCAGCTTTGTACTCTTCTAGGTTCAAATAACTGTCGTCCATAAAATGCGTTGCACAAATTCGAACATCTGGGTTGTGTTGTTCTGTTGTAAATAAATCTTAACCAATGATTCCTAATTGCATCTACTTCCGGAAGGCCAAATAAAGTGCTTTTGCTTTCGCACTGAAACACACACCGTCTCCCTGACATGCTGCATCAACAGTACTGCTGTTCCTGAAACCACGCCTTCTTTCTTTGCGTGCACATTTGGGCGGCATTATGCTAATATTTTCACATAGTGACCTAGATATGTGGGGGTGTGTTAGAACGAGCCGTTTTGGCTGACTCTTAACTTTTATAAAGAATATCTCTTTGGATTTGAGACTTTAGTCTTTGCAACTTTACAGATCTTCTTTATCCACCAAGAGCTTGTAACACTCCAAAGAGAAAGGAAAAATTGAAATCGCATCATATGACCCCTTTAAAACTGGGTCTCTTCTGTGTGTCACATGATGTATCAGCCCCTTACAAAAATGAACAATGGTTTTACTACAAATAAAACCAAAAAACATGGTTACCATAGTTTAAGCATGGTTTTGCTACACCATAGTTTAACCATGGTATTTGTAGTAAAACTGTGGTTATCATTTTACCACTGAACCACCATTGCCCGGCTAGTAGCACAGCACAAAACACATCCATCTCTCCTTCTCTTACATGCATGCATATTTCCATCTCTTTCAACAACTCCCCCTAGTGGTACTTCTTATCCAACAGACTTTGAATTGAACACAACATCTCCCGTGTACTTCCGTAACACTTAATACAGACATCAACAAAAGACCTAAGTAGTTTAGGGGTTTACTATATCTTGATTCATTTTTTCCTTTTATACGTCACCCATTTACTGAACAGTCTTATTAACCAAGCATGTACATCATGAACATTTACTGTATGTGTATATTGGAACAGTTTGGCTTACTATCTTACTATCAAGGTTTATGTTACATAATTTCTCTTTAGTGAAGAAGACACATCAGCATCTCTGCAAGGCAGACAAATAATTCCAGTGAAGCAGCAGAGGAAATAAAAACCTACAACACTAGGGGTCAGTAGACTGTAATCACCAGAGGTGAGTCTGTAGGACACATTTAGTCAGGTCAATGAGCCCTTTTCATTCATATAGCTATTTTTAATATATTTAAAAAAAAATGTTTCATCAAATCATTTATACTATCATTTCATGGTAATTGTACATTAAGTAAGTCGTTTTACTGCTCTTATCTCCCAGCCTTGTCAAGCTGATCCTTTTCTGGTTTTATTTCAGTAGTTTCAGACCAGTTTGAACCAGAAAAGACCAGCAACCCATCTTGGGTTAATAAGGATATTAAATACAACATAAATATGCAATATTTTCATTTATTTATTTTATTTTTATTTTTTCCGTCGATTACTTGAAGTTAGCATAAACTAGCAATTCATCAGTATTTCTGGATTAACATAACTGTTAATAACCAGGGTTTATTTATTTATATATCTGCAATACTCTGACTCTGTCACAAAGAAACAAGCACGTCTGCTTAGACCTTGACGTGGCTCTAAGCACTTTCCCCACATCAAATTACATAATTCAGCACCGCAAACTTTTGTGTTTGTTTTCAGACAATATCATGAGTACATCATTGATAGCTCCACCAGTCCAATTTAGTTAATAACATTTTGATTATTAAAGTGGTTTATAAATGAGCCACAAGTGGAAGCAAAAAGATGATGAAACCACTTCCTGGTATGTCACATTTCCAGTGTAACCACCTTAAAATACAACGCGCGCACACACACACACACACACACACACAGACACAGACACAGACACAGACACAGACACACACACACACACACACACAATAAACAACAACAACAAAAACAACTAAGACAGAACTCAGAATCAGACTTAATAATGAACCTTCACATATGTAAAACCCATGTGTACTGTTTCTTGTCAGAAATATAAAGGCTCTCTCTCCAGCTTATTTCGTGAGTCAAACATAAACCTGTTGTGGTCTGAGCTCTATTTGGCTCAGTGAAGCACAGAAGTCAACTAGATGAATGTGGTTTATTCTGGTGGATGAACAAATGGTACTTTTTCCTGATAGTGTGTCTATTAATGGATGTGTGTGGTTGGTTTGCATGTGTAGTTTGTGAGTAAAGAATATTGTCCAACTGTCAACATGAACTTTGCAGTCCATTCTCCTCTAAAAAAAACAGATTTAAAGTAATAATAATCATAATAATAATCATAAATATGATCAAAAGACTGATGCTTTACAAAAGTCTAATAAAATCAAAGTAATACATCAACCTTATAAGATAAATATTAGAGCAAGATGGGAGTAGCCTAGCTGATTTCATCCGTTATGGAATTTTTTTTATTAGATATTTCTAAAGAATAGGTGACTATATAACAGCCACTACAGTTGTGCGACGTGATATGTCCGTTTGGTAGAATCAGTGTATGCAAAATAACTTACTATACTGAAAATGTGATGATTTTGATTTAAGAATAACAGAGTAATAAAAACAATCAAACCCTTTTTTCCTAGACTAACACCCATAGTTTAGTGTGCAGCACTCCAGCACAGCTTACATTTTCCTAAGATAAGAAACAAACAGACCTTAAGCCAAATTTGAGCAAAATCAGTCTGACTCTGCCCAGTAGTGTTATGTACTAAACATGTTAAGACATGTAAATAAGATTTTAAAGATTGTTTTCTATTAGTGATAAAATAGCAGGGCTCAAAAAAAAAAAAACCCCGGCTAAGCGCCTGCGCTCACGCGTTAAGCCTGATCTCAAGCGATGTCTGTGAGGAAGTTTCTGACACGTCTAACGGCTGAAGAATATGAGTCTAGTTTTAGTTTTACTGCGTTTATATTTGTGGCATTTGGATGGTAAGTAGGCCTGTTTACGGTTTATTTTATGTATTCAGTTCTTGCAGAACGAGTAAAATAACATTATGTAAACTCGCAGGAATTACGCATTGACGTGCAGAATATAATAAGAATGCAAAGGCCTAATTTCTTATGCAAAACTGGGACACTTTAATCTTTTGTTAATAAAAGTGTATCTCAGTTGATCGTTAAGTCTGTTCATGTGTGAATGTGTTTCAGGTGTGTTTGGTGTTGTGGCAGGTGAAATGAAGAGTTTGTCAGTGATGGAGGGAGATTCTGTCACTCTACACACTGATACTGACATAAAGAGAAATGATGCCGTGATAGAGTGGATGTTTGGAGCTGAAACCCCAGATATTCTCATTGCTGAAATTGATAGAGCGGCAAATATCAATGATGTTACTGATGAGAGATTCAGAGACAGAGTGAAGCTGGACAATCAGACTGGATCTCTCACCATCACAAACATCAGGACCACAGACTCTGGACTTTATAAAATAGTGACTGCAACAAATCCAGTAGTAGTCAAGACGTTCAATGTTACGGTCTATGGTGAGTACTACAGTAGAACAGTAGTGTTTTTTTCTCTCCGGATTTGCATTTTGATATGCTAAATAGTTGTCACAATCACACAGAATTAAAAAAAATAATTAGATGTGTTAGCGCTCTTTTCTGTGTGTTGACAAAACTTTGCTCTCTATAAGCTTTGACTGAGAATATGAATCTGACCATTTATACTTGCTTTTGATTTTATTATTTTTTTGCTCTGATTTCTCTTCATCCTCTGATATTTTCTAGCTCTTCTTCCTGTTCCTGTTATCAGAAACACTTCACAATGTTCTTCATCAGTCTCTAAATGTTCTCTGCTGTGTTCAGTGCTGAATGTGAGTCATGTGACTCTCTCCTGGTACAAAGGAAACAGTTTAATCTCCAGCATCAGTGTGTTTAATCTCAGTATCAGTCTCTCTTTACCTCTGGAGGTGGAACATCAGGATAAAAACACCTACAGCTGTGTGCTGAACAACAACATCAGCAACCAGACCAAACATCTGGACATCAGTGAACTCTGTCAGCATTGTGCAGGTATGTTGATGAAATTAGTGTTTAAACATGAGCTGATCTCTTTCAGCTGCCTAGATTTTGTTTAAAAAAAAAAATACTGTCGTTTTTTTAAATTGCTATAAAATATCAAAAATATATGTGAACCCATATTGTATATAAACCACAGATGTTTATTTATTTATTTTTATTCCGTATTTCATTAGTCTCCTAGGCAGCTGCCATGCCAGAATCCGCCACTGCCAGATGCAGTTAGAAATAACAAGCCTATCGCAAGACATCTGGTAGGGGGGCCAAATGTATCAGCCAAATTTCAGGGGGGGCTAGTGCCACCCCTGGCCACCACGTAGATCCGCTCCTGAGCATTATACAGAATTTTCTTTTGTAACATTTCTTTATCGCTGTTTTGTTCAGGTTTGTATTATGTTAGGTTTTGAGTTTTGAAAGTAGTATGCAAACGTGCAAGTTGGCCTGTAGGTTTTTGTGTCTTGAGTAAGAAAGGAGTTCATGCAATTTGAAAGATGTGGTCACTGAATGCTTTTTTGTGCCGAAGCAATGATAACTAATGCACAGTTTAACACACATAGACTGCTGTTGTGCTCACTGCGAGAAGTTTTGAAAAAGTGACCTAATTATTGAGAAATTGGTCCTAGAGATTGAGAAGAATTAAAAACAACAACTGTGAAATGTATAAATAAAAAGGTTAGGAATCATATTTATTTCATGGGGGTGCGGGGCTCCAACATGAATTTTGCCTAGGGCCTCCAAATATCTAGAACCGGCACTGGTGATTACTTTCGAAATGGTTTTTTTTTCCCCAGCTGATGAACGATAAAACACTGACAACCAATCAGTCATTTGCATGTTTTTGCAAATGCATGAAATAAAATCAATAAATCAGCCACAATGCAGTAAAAACACAGACACAAATGAAGGGGTTACACTCTAAAACGTTAAGAGTACAAAACAGACACACACACACATAAATTAACTGGTGTGGCTGCAACAATATGGCGAAATTGAGCCAGAAACCTCAATAAGAGGTTGAAATCAGATTGATTAACCTCTGATAAAGCATTCCTGTTCATTTATGTTACATTTTTGTTGAATTTTGATGTTATGTGTAATAAAATGTCTTTCTTTGTGTTCAGGTTTGACTGTAGTAAAATTCATGCAAAAACTGACATTTCAAATCAATATTTCAAACAAAAAAAATCTAAACCTTTACAAAAAGTTGTCTTTGAGAATGTCAAAATATATATCCAAATCCACAACTTAATAAAAATAAGTATTAGTCTAAAAACAACTAGAATTTATAAGCCTTTTATATAGAGCTCTATAGGAATCTAGTGGCTAAACCATGGAATTTCAGATGTTTTTCTTTTTTTACTCCCACCAGATGGAAGTACTCTGCCTTCAAAAATTGGATTTTAACAATAGAACCGCCACGGGGTAAATTTGACCCATGGCTGTTTTTAAAACGTACATAAAATATTTTTAATAAAACATTCAAGTCCCCCACTGTCACTGTCTTTTACTAAAATTGTGTGATTTACAATCCCCTGCTGTTAAAAACTGTTTAAATAAAACCAGATCAAAAAACGGGGCATTTATACCTATAAGCGCCAGCGCGGGTCAAATTTACCCGCTATATAATGCCTGTATGTTCGCGCTGTCATTTTCGTGCTGCTTATGTTTTAACATAGTACATTGCTAGGCAACACCTTTCACTCACTGAATTAGCGGTTATCAGTTTCATAAATAAAGACAAAATGAGTAAAAGAAGGCGATTTATGAATGCTGAAGAGGTATAAGAAGCACTATAAATGCCATGAGCGATGGAGAGTCTGATGGTGGGGAGATAAAGCGTCCTGTCGGCTCAGCATCTGACGGCGATCAGTATATCATATTTAGATGTTTTATCCTAATGTTACTCATAATTGTTCAAAATTTTGCCATATCTATCGATTCTGTGTTGCTATTTATTCTAGTCTGCCTGTTTCCTGAAGAAAAAAATCCGATCTGATGTAGGCTAATGAATAAAACCTTATTTTTTTAATTACCCGAAGTTTATTGGTGTTCTTCTTGTATAATTCAAATTATAAATGACATAACTAAACAAATTAATAATTAATTAGGTGAAGCTGTGCGCTTGAATTTGTCATCGCATCATCATATGCAATGTGATGAATATTGTCTATAGGCTATTTTAGTCATTTAAATAACATAGGTTATCTTAATATATTGATTAATGACATTGTATTATAATAGCCTGTTACACCACCTAAATATGTATTTACTTCCTTCTAATTCTCGTTGTCAGTGCAGGCTTGTTTAGCTTAATATTGACCGTTATGAAAAGTGACTAGTGTAGCCTGCATAAAAAAAGTTTTGAACATAAAACAACAGGGCAAAAATATTGTTGATGATGACTAGACATAATCATTTCATGACTCTAGACACTTCTTTGTGAAGACAGTAGCATAATACAGTGAAATAATATGTTCTTTAGCCATTCAGAAACAGCTGTCATGTGTGTGACATATATGTCAATATTAAACATATATAACTAATGTTCTTTGGTAAATCAGAAATATTATCATGTACCATAAATTGCTATTTCAAAACAATGAGTTGAAAAAAAGAATAAAATCTTTATTTTCAAAATTAACAGAAACCTTTATCTGACTGTGTTAAAAACTGCCAAGAGTTGGCAAAAACTGACAATGGTCCAACTGAGGTTATAACAACTGAAGACAACAAATTAAGACAACTGACTAATTTTTAAACTACAATTTAATTCAATTCAACAATCCTTCCAGTGGATGTCTCATTCGGGGTCTCCAGTAGATCACAAAATACAAGAAGCTTATGTTATAGGCTCAGTGTAATGGTCAGCATTATTATGTGCTGCTCTGTAGCAGCAACAGAAATGTTCTAATGGATCCAAATGATCTGTAGCCTGTCTTTAAACCGCATCAATTACGTACATTTTATTTGTGCCTGACCTGCATGACTAAAGCAGTGGTCAGCAGAATTTCATTACAACAGGGTTTGCTATTGTGATGTGATCTCATGTGAGTGACAGGTTGTAAAATAAATAAATAAATACAATAAATTTGGTCAAACAGGTATGTTAATAAAATCATGAAGCAACATTACAATAATTCACCATATGAAAAACATTATATCACTAGTTGACAAAATGGAATGTTTTTCCACCTTAACCACATGTTGTACAGTGGAGCAATTTATTTATTTATTTATTTATTTCCCCTCAGTGGTAGCTGCCTTAATAAACATAACAAAAATAACATCTGACATGTTAAAGCTGTGACCACAGAGACTTCAACACTGTTTGTATAAATATAAACAAACATAAAACTTCTAGGACTATAAGTCCTACTGTGAGATCCACAATGAACAGGAAATAGTAATAGTTCCTGGGTCCCGCTGATATTGCCTGATTTATTCAGAATTACAAAAAATCTTGACAAAGTTGATGCAAAGCGAAGACACGACTTTGATACGTTTTTTTTTTTTTTTTGAACTGGAATTTATTCAAGATTCACTTTTGTATTGTTTGATACATTTAACAGATCTCTATCTTTCAATATAAAATAAGACTTTTGAATTGATTGAATTTTTAAACACTTTCTTTGGCAGTTTTACATTGTGATCTCATGCTGAGAACCGGTTAAATTACATGTACAGGTATTTAAAATAATATTAAAGAATTATTTAAACAAATGCAATGAATGCCCTGAGTATACAGATGTATATTTTTAAAGGGGTCATATGATGCTGCTAAAAAGAACATTATTTTGTGTATTTGGTGTAATGAAATGTGTTTATGCGGTTTAAGGTTAAAAAAAACATTATTTTCCACATACTGTTAATTATTGTTTCTCCTCTATGCCCCGCCTTCTGAAAAGTGTAGATTTTTACAAGCGCATCGTTCTGAAAAAGCGGGGTGTGCTGTGATTGGCCAGCTATCCAGTGCGTTGTGATTGGCCGAATACCTCAGCGTGTGACGCAAATGTTACGCCCCTAACCATACTGTGATGATGCCCTGTCAGGCCGGAGCGATGAGACAAAAACATGAAAACCCATTATAAACGAGGCATTTGTTGCATTTGTTGGACATAATTATGGATTATAATGACTATACTGTCTTTTTACGCGTTACGTTGCAGCGCGCCGCAAAACATAAAACCATATCTGCATTTGTAATCGGAAAAATGACAAACACCAAGCCCTACTCTACACTGCCCAAAAACTCACGTTTGAATCATCAGCGGCAAATCTTTTAAATATAAAAGACGTACTTACAGTCTGAGAGTCAGAAAAGCCGGCATTGTAGTCTACTCTACCATGATCAGGAAACAAGTCCTCCGTAAAATGCGCTGCACACATCTGAATATTTTGAGTTGAACTGTTCTGGAACAGTTTGTAAATACAACTTAACCACTGATTTTCAGTCGTGTCCATTTTGGAAGGCCAAACAAAGTAGTTTCGTTTTCACAACGAAACACAGCGTCACACGCGGTGGGTTAGAGTGAGCGGAGGCCGGGGGCTAGTGTGAGGAACGGCTGGAGGGTTAGAGTGAGCTGCGGCGGCCTACAGTGAGCAGAGGCCGGGGCTAGCATGAGGAACGGCCGGAGGGTTAGAGTGAGCAGAGGCGGGTGGGCTAGAGAACGGCGCGGCCGGCGATTTCGACAAAGGAGCGTCCGGAAGGACATGTGACGACTCCGGGCTGGACTCCGCTTCGTCACGTTACAATCCTATCCGGCGATCGACAGCACAAAGTTGTGTATTTTCCTCATCGACCATCACGGATCAGCTCTAGGCATGATGAAGCAGATATCGTCCTCTTTTGGAATACCAAACAAAGTAGTTTCGCTTTCACAACGAAGCACACAGCGTCTTTATGACATGGCAGCAGAAACAACAAAACTACAGCGAGAATAAAAGTTGCGCCTTCTTTCTTTGAGTGAACGTTTGGGCGGCGTTATGCAAATTCCACGAGGACTGGTAGTTGGGGCGTGTTAGAATGAGCCGTTTTAGGTAGGCGTGGCTGACTCTTAACTTTTATAAAGAATATCTCTTTTTGAGACTTTAGTCTTTGCAACTTTACAGATCTTCTTTATGCACCAAGAGCTTGTAACACTCCAAAGAGAAAGGAAAAATTTAAATCGCATCATATGACCCCTTTAAGTATTTTTATTTTGATGAATTTCTTCATTTTTAACATAAATAGTGCTTTTGTGTGCAGGACATTGTCCCTTATCTCAAGAATCAGTGAAAAGTATCTTTGAAACTTTCTGTCAACTGAGACAGCATGGCCAGTGTACTGATGAAACATACTACCTATCAGATTGTGTTACCAACAATATATTTGCATTGTTTTAAGTGTAGGTTTAGGGTAGAGGTAGGTATGAATGGGTACACTGTGAATTAATGACATCACCACCACTACGTTTGCTTTAGTTTAAGTGTAAACAGCAATTAATTTAGGGCACTGTTTATAATACTCGTAAATAATCAAAAACAAATTACAATTAAATATCTTTTGATATAACAGTGTTAGAGTCGCACTAGCTGTTTGTTTGAAATTAGCTTTCTTTTGTATGTAATACAATCAAATTGATTGCACATTATAGTAAAAACATAGAAACTGTAATTTCTACTGTTTTCCTTGCATAATTTTACAATTGTATGTTTTCCATAATTTCACTGCAAGTGCATCTAAATCAAAAACATCAATGTTTTGTCTGAGAAGGAGAAAAAGATATGCACATACTAACAATATAATTATTAAATTGATGATTGAACTGTTGGCATTAAGAAATTTGGCAAACACACAAATATATCCAAAAAACATATATTCACTTTCAAATAAATAAGTAAATAAATACTCAAAATACAGATCATTATGTACAATGTACAATCAGCAAATATTTTTATATCTATGCAATTAGACTATGATTTTACAAATAAAATATTCTGCCCAGTGTTTAAAAGAAAAAAAAAAAAAAGCACGGGCAGTACTGTTAAAAAACACCCCTGCATCAACATTTTACCATCATTTAACCCTTGTAGTCTCCAAGAAATATTTCTTAAATAAAATGTTATACTTGTACAGTATTACAAGCAAGGTTTCAGAAGAACAGTCATATTTGATGTCCTACAATAAATATTTAATCTGAATTAATATTTTAATCCAAATTATTGCACTACCCTTGTGCTATGATCTTGGAAAAATGCATCAAGTGCGTTCAACACTACACAAATCTCTCAAGAGCACCTGAAATAAGTGAAAGTCTACGCCAATTGGTTTATAATGCTATTATGTGGTTAGGTTTATATGCTATATTAAGTGGCCTCTGCAGCTCAGCTGTCATTTTTACAAATGTGACGTCGCTAATGTAGTTTCTCAATGCACAAACACAATTGGCCAACACATTTGCCAGCAAGAGGCACCTTTCTCCAACCTGCAGCGACCCATACTTGGTAGGAGGTGACTTGTGTGAACTTGAGACATACGTGTATCCTAGAATGCAAACCCTGAACAATCAAGCATTTATGGCATTAAAACCCTCAGGTTGTGTTCAAATCCCTATAACACTTGTGGTGTTCCCGGTCAAAAATGGCCGGCCTTTTAAAATTGCTTTTAAATCACTTGTTATGCTATATTATCACCAAATATTGGTGTCAATCTTTTTGTCAACTTGTTTTCTTTCAATTAGGACTGGATTTGTATTTATTTTTGGAACTGATTTATCGTAGGCCTCCTTATTCTGAGCTTATGTACCTCAGTTTTTGAATGAAAAAAACATTATTTGTGTATAATTTTGTCAATATTAAATGAAATATGAAAAGCCAATGGTTCCTTTACTGCTGTTAGGTACCGGGAGGAAATCCTCAGAGCCTCTGTCAGACCTTACGCTGGTGCAGTGGGCCCTGGGTTCCTCTTGGTGCATAATAATGCCTGGCCTCAGTGGCTAGAGTGTGCAGTTTTTAGATGACACTGGCATTGATGCCGTTGACTGGCCCTCACTTGAATCCAATTGGATATTATGCATCGGAGCATCCAATAGTTGCTGTGATGAACTTCATGCAAGTTGGATCAGCCTGTAACTTTAGTTCTTTACATTGATTTTTGGTGTGATTTTGAATCCAGCCCTCAGTGTGTTGATGATTTTGGTTTCCATTGACTGTTATCACATATAGAATGTATATAAATAAAGATTTTCAAGTTGAATATTTCATTCAGTGAGATCCAATGTGTGATTTAAGTGTTCCCTTAATGTTTTTGAGCAGTGTATTCGCAGGCACAAATACATGTGAACATGAACATGATCAACATGCTTCTGAACACTAAATATTTCTCAGATTTCCAATCAATTAGGTCTACAATCAGTCAGTATAAAAATGTAATGCAAAACCAGTCAATTGAAAGAAAACTAATTGACAATATTAGGACCGCGGGGGGGGGGATAAGATCGCACACAAGAGATTTAAGCTAGTATGTAGGCCAGTCATTTTTGACCGGGAACACCACAAGTGATCTTTTGTGCTATTTTTTATTTTTTACAAGCTATATGCATTTCAAAACAGATTTTATGGTTAAACATTAGAGCATGCTAGTGTGAAAAAAACAGTGCACATTTTCACATTCAGTGCATATTTTATTTAACATTTGACAAAATTATCCACAAATAATGCTTTTTTCACTCAAAAACTGAGGTATGTATGCTCGGATTAATGAGGCCTACGATAAATCAGTTCCAAAAAGAAATACAAAACCAGTCCTAATTGAAAGAAAACACGTTGACAAAACGATTGAATCCCATATATGGTGATAATATAGCATAACAAGAGATTTATACGCTATTTTTTGAAGGCCAGTTATTTTTGACCGGTAACCAGTTTGGATGAACAATTTTTGTGGTGGAAGTAGTCATACGTGAACAAAGTCAGTAAATCTTAGTCCAATGCGATTACATTAACTAACATTTTCGGGAGAAAGAATATCCTCTCTGGGTCAAAATGACCTCTCTGGAACAACATGAGGGTTTTAAAAACCCTGCATACTCAGTGCCCACACACTCATGCATCATGTGTCAGCAGAGCAACTGCCATTGAGATGAATGTGAATAATACCTCACAGCTCTCTTTAGGTATTACAGATCTCCTGTTGACGGACGACCATGCATGGCATCACACATGGGACCATCTGCAGTGATTTAGGGCAAGATTTACTAAACAGGGCAAAACAGCGCCGATTGGAGTGTACATTTCTGTGGGATTTACTGACAATGCGCAAAGACACAGCCAGATCAGCGCAAATTAGCATCTGTATTAAGACATGCTTTTTTGGGGCATTAAATAATGGCGCAAATAGCCTACTAGTAATTTGATGAGCGCAAACGTTAGTAAGTGGTTTAGTTAGTATACTCATAATTTTAATTACCTCCCATAAATTTCGCCTCTGAAAGGGAAACTCCTACGCATATAAGGGCAAGCGCAAAAATAACTGTCCAGAGGCATAATGTGCCCCTCAGATTTCTGAGCCAAGTGGATTTTGAATGCAGCTTCCAAAAAACACCCGAATAATATATTTTTATATTTGATACAATCACACCGGTGTGATTAGCACGTTCAGAGCCATAGCTTGCTAACACATCAATCTGCGTTCGCTGCTGCGCTGATCCAATACAGACCCCCCGCCACGGGTTTTACAGCACTGCGCATTATAACCAATCAAAACACGATCGGTTTGACTATGAATGCAATGACCAATCAGAGTAGTTCAGATGAGTCAAGTTTTGTTCACTTGCTCGCTGACTGAATACCTCTTTCTGACGAATTCTCTCATCAGAAACAACAAAGTGCAGATGTGCGTAAGAATGTAAGTAAGATATTCATTTCACAGTGTAAACAGCTTCAGTGATTTTCACATTAAATAGTCGTATTAAAAATATTTTATGGCATGACACCCATATCTGGTAAAATGTCGAGTTTTTATGTGTAGTTAATATATTATACTAGTCTACTTTGCCCATCACCTTATTATTTAAAGCTGCAGTCCGTAAGTTTTGCCATCTCTGTTTGAAAACCTGGAATCGCAGCTGTGTGCAGAATTCTCCGTTGCGTGGTTTAGTAACAAGTAAACGTCTGCCACGTTTGTCTGACGCAACTTAGGGCAAAAGCATTACAATAACTCACGCTACAATGGTGATTAATCTAATGAGCTCATATCACACCAAACTGTTCCATTATTATTATTATACTGTAATCTTCAAATTGTTAATGTACACATAAGCATTGCGTGACGATGATTATAGTGTGTATACGGGATGAGATTCAATTTCTGTCCAGTCTAATATCTAATTGTCATACTCTTCGAATTTAATATTAAGAAATTATTTTAACCCAAAAAGCAAATTATGCTCCCTTTGAACTGGTTGTCTTTAAAACAAATCGGTAACACTTTACTTTAAGGGGTGTGCATAAGACTGACATGAAACCTTCATAATCATGACACGACACATTTTATGAATATGAAGGTTTTTTATGCATGATTATGACAACTGTCATTAAGTGTCATTCGCTTAGTTATGTAATTTTTAATGCAAATATAACATTATTTGACCTAAACCTAACCTAACCCTACCCCTAACCAAACCCTAAACAAGACATCTCAACCAATGTTCCAGTCCTTGCTTAAAAATACATAACTGAGCATACACTTATGACAGTTGTCCATAAACATGCTAAAACCTTCTATGCCTGACTTTCCATGCATGATATGTGTGTCATGTCCATGATTAGAAAGGGTCATGTTAGTCTTATGCACACCCCTTCAAGTAAGTGTAACCTACAAATCTTTATAATCCCAGGCTAGCTGTAATCAGAAGCACATTTATAACTAGAATATAATTTAATTTAATTCACATGTATTTCATAAACGCATAGTTCTCTCTGGATTACAATTCACCATCGAAATGAAAAATAAAATTTATTCTAAAAAAAAACCAGCTGCGTGAGAAAGGCTATAAACGATCGGCATCCCCTACAGGAATCCTCACACGATATAGCCTAGTAGCCGCACAACTTCTATATTTTGACAGACTTGACGTAATGACGCACGCATGCCGCATTTCCCGCGAAAACCTCCCGTACCACTCACAGTAGAAACATATTATAAACGACCATGGTGGAATCTGGCTAAAGTAAGGCGTAGTTTTCGAACACTGGCTGGTTATGTCTTGCTCAAATATTGAATTTTGGATCATTTTATAACAAAACAAAACAAACAAGTTACTGACTGCAGCTTTAATTACATATCTATAAAGGTGCAAAACGCATTTACTTACACATATTAGAGAATCAAGATATTTCCAGATATAGGCTAGTTAACACGTTTGGAAATATTTAGAAAAAATAAATAAAACATAAGCCTATATCAGTTATAAAGTGCTATACACCCCCCCCCCAACGTGCCCCCTCAAAAATCATGAGTGCATGATGCCCCTGACTGTGTCCACGCCTAATTATTCACTGCGCATCTTTAGTAAATCCTGACAGTAGCCTACTATTTTAATTCCAAAAGACGGATTGTGCTGGCACAAGCTGTTAGTAAATTTAGCCCTTATTTGCACATGCTAGAAGATTGGCTAATGGATTGCTACGGAAGGGCATTTTCTGTTCCTGATTTATACACTACTACATATACTAGTATATGCGCAGCTCATACACATCACACACCTCGTTCTAGGTCAAATATATTGCAGAATATGGAGCAGAATTAAAAATGATGCAATCCTTTCTGCTCTTGCTGCTGCTCCATGGTTTCCTCTGTCTGTAAGACAAAACGTCACAAAAAAATGATTCAATAAACAACTTATTATAGGCCTGTAAGTGGAACCTAGGCTTCATTTAAGCATAAAAGCAATACAACCTTTGTACATTTGTACATGTTGTCATATTAATTGTAATTAAAATGCATTTTGTCTTATTGACCACAATATTATTGTTCATAATTGTTGAGAGGGGCACTTCTGATTAATTTTGTAAAAGGGCAGAAACTCAAGACCAAGCAAACAAAAAGACACAGGAACTATGACCTGAAGGTGGATGTTTTTACAATTATACTAAAAGACTTTTTACTTGAATAAACTATAATTAAAGGCATGTAGTAGATTGTTTAGAGGCCTTAGAAATTTGATAAGATAGGCTTTATAGGGTTAATCAGTCATTAACAAACTGTATTAAAGTTGGAAATATTGAAATAAATACACAATTGTTTTAAAAAAATTTTTTTATTATATTTCACAAACCTTTGACAAAGAGCTGCGTGCTTGGATTTTGATATGCCTTTGTGATGTAGCAGACGTACTTTCCGGCATCATTATATTGAAGGTTGTTGAGTTTGAGCGAGAAGTTTCCTTTCATATACTCATTAGGGAAGGTTCCAGCTCTGTTCTTGTAAGCCGGGTCCTGCTTCTCCACTGACCCTTTACCCTCAATTATATCATAAACATTTTGGCTGCTATTATGTCTCCAATAAACCGTTATATCTTCATTTTTAAGGCCATTGTCAATAGTAGAACAGGGCAAGACAGCAGAACCTCCAACTTTACCCTCAATAGTGACTTGCAGACATGCTGAAAATGAAAGACAAGCCTTTGTAAATAAATTCTTAGAGGCAAATGTCACCTCCTTCCTATTAATATATAATTTCACATCCAATGGTAATGGCTACACTTACCTTTGTTTAACAATACTGCAAACACACAGACACAGAAGCAGCAGCACCTGGAAAAAAAACAAACATGTATTTTATATCTATTTACAGCATCAACAACAAAAAATGACTAAAATGACAAAAGTGACTATTTGCACTATATATACGCTGCCGCTATCTCCACTATTTTCACCCCATTAAAAGTTATTGATTTGCTGAGCTGTTAAACTGCAGCAATGTGGTTCAATGACACTGCACCAAACTCAACTGCATCTAAAAAGCCTTTATATTACTGTACTACAACTTTTCAGGGCACAATTACATTTACATTTACATTTAGCAGACACTTTCATCCAAAGCAACTTACAATGCGGACCAATAAAAGCTCAAAACTAACAAAAAGCAACACTATATAATTGCAATGACAGTCTCGTTATCCTAACGGGGCCCCCCCACAAGTTTACCCGTAGCGGTGTATATATATAACATATATATTATAAACACACACCCACACACCTACACACATACATCCAACACCACACACCCACACACACAAAAAAACAAGTTATATAGAATGAAAAAATAGAAGCTATGTTTGTTTTTGTTGTTTTTTTTTTTTTAAATAACAAAAAAGTGAAAAAGATAAATATAGATAAAGTAGATTTATAATAGAATAGAAAGTGTTAGAGTTATAGGGTCAAATAAAGGTGGAACAGATGAGCTGTTAAACTGCAGCAATGTGGTTCAATGACACTGCACCAAACTCAACTGCATCTAAAAAGCCTTTATATTACTGTACTACAACTTTTCAGGGCACAATTACAGGTCACTGTTTTAAAATAATATTCCCCATAGTAGTTTAGAATTCATTACAGTACAAAATAAAGGCAAATACAATCATAGTTCAGTGTATTACAACTAGACTGGAGTGCATGCAGGGACACGATATGACATAACACACTTCCAATGGGACAGACACAGAACTGCAATCTAAAATTAGAAATGCTTCAATTAGAAAGTGTTCAAACAACTATTCAAATGAACAAACAACACTAGAAAAGTAATAATGTAATTGATTATTTACAGAAATAGTCCCTTTAATGATAATGAAAACAGCAATTAGCCTAGGCCTACTACTAAAAATTCACATAACATAAAACATAGCTATAAGCTATACCTGGTTCTCATGTTGCAGGCAGTAGAATCATAGGAAACGCTCCGGTTACTATCTTAACCTCGGTTCCCTGAGAGCGGGAACGAGACATCACGGAGATATTTCTCCGTTATGTGAACGATCAAACCCGCCGTGAGAGAGGCACGAGCATCCTGTACAGTTTACACCCTCAGCGAAGATGAGAACACACACACTTCCCACCAATAGCGACGCTTGTTAGGCGGGCTTATGGGAAGCCAAACAACCCAAATGTGGGACGAAACGGCGCGGTATTAAAGTGTTCGCGCCGCACTGACCTGTCATCGGCGCGATTCAATGGACTGAGCTGCGCGACCGACTCGACAGCGCAGAGAGTACGTGTTTACTAGCGCCACCGAAAAAACCAAAAACAAAAAAACTGACAGCGCAGCGCTGATCAGTTACAACAGTGCAGCGCGAACGTTACTCTTCTTCTTCTTCTTCTTCTTCTTCATGTTTTATGGCGGGTGGCATCCAAGGTTAAGGTGCATTACCGCCACCTACTATGCGAACATTACTCTCCGCAGAAGTTCGTGTTTTTTTTCCTGCACATAACATAAAGAAAATCAGTATTAAGTTATTATATTTCTTTTGCTTACCTTTCTACTACATGTAAACAGTTGTACTTTGAAAAACTGCAAATATAAAATATATAAGACTTTAATAAATGTTCGATACCATAGTCCTCTTGAGGAGCACACCCAGCTTCTAGAGGGTGGGTATATACTATATCTTAGATATATCTATATATAATTATCAGATCTCTATATCATATATATATTTAATTTTGTACTTAGTTATTATTGTTGTTGTCGTCAAGTTCTATATTCAGCACAATATTGCCCATTTTAAATTTGAACTATTATTAAATAGCCTAGTATATATATTTTTGTTGTCTCTAGTAAAGGGAACGTTGTTATTTAACTTTAACATTGCAATTTTATATAATGGATACGGTTTGTAAGGCTTTTAATAAATTTTAATTAATTAAAAAAACTTTTAAAAATTAGGTACAGTGTATGTAAATTCAATATGATGTATTTTGAATTTTGCACTGCATTGTGTTTATCGGAAAACACATTAAAATTAACCATGATTTTATTACACTAACCTTTTAACCATACATTTGTAGTTAAACTGTGGGTTAAAAAAAATGACAATCAATCCATGGTTACTGCACTTTTTCTATAGTAAAACCATTGTTAATTTCCGTATTTCCATAAGGGAAAATGTATGTCCTGACAGAAAAGTATAAGTACATTTTACTCTTTTTTTTTTTTTCAAGCATAATCATATGCTACAGTTACACAAATATCCTTAAATGTAAAATTTACTTAAATATGCCTTGATGAACTAAATATTTCAATTCTAAGAGGTTAATGGAAGTTTCTGCTGTGAACGTGACTACTAAATATAGGCTATACGTGCTTCAAAGTAGCTAACACTGCTGTTTACATGTAGTAATATGAACGATAATAAGCAAAAGAAATGTAATAACTCTTCATTTTGTTATGTGCAGGAAAAAAAATTCGGAGAGTAATGTTCGCACAGTAAGTGGCGGTAATGCACCTTAACGTTGGATGCCCCCCGCAATAAAACAAGAAGAAGAAGAAGAAGATTAACGTTCGCTGCACTGTTGTAACTGATCAGCGCTCAGCTCAGCGAGTCGAAGCACACTCCCAGATATGTTATAGACTGACTCGGGGCGAGAATGCTCTTCTGCATGTTGACACATAGCCCTAGGGACTCCAAGTGACGAAGCAGCGTGTTTATATGGCTGACTAGCGTGTCCCGGGACTGAGCTAAAATCAGCCAATCGTCCAGATAGTTGAGAACGCGCATCCCGCTGGCTCTGAGAGGGGAAAGTGCTGCATCCATGCACTATGAGAAAGTGCGTGGGGCCAAAGCCAACCCAAAACGGGAGAACAGAGTATTGGTACGCTGTGCCCTCGAAAGCAAACCTCAGAAAGCGTCTGTGATGCGGTGCTATCTGAATGTGAAAGTACGCGTCCTTTAAATCCACGGACGCAAACCAGTCCCCGGGCGAATTTGCGCCAGGATCTGTTTCAGCGTTATCATCCTGAACGGACGCTTGCAAAGCGCTCTGTTGATGGGCCTGAGATCTAGAATCGGGCGCTTCTCTTTTGGGTACCACGAAATAGTGGCTGTAAAACCCACTCTCCAGCTCGCTGGGAGTGACTCGTTCTATCGCTCCTTTTTCGAGCAGACTGCGTACCTCTTGTCTCAGAACCAGGGCGTTTCGGGGCAATGTTAGAGACTGCACCACGCCGTTGAAATGGGGTGGTCTGCGTCTGAATTTAAGGGTATACCCACGCTCTATCACACCGAGTAGCCAGCGCGAGATTCCCGGAATAACTTCCCACGCGCTCAGGAACTGACATAGCGGCTTTTGCGGCTTGGTCGTTGGATGCGCCGGCGAGTGTGTGGGCGGCGGCTCTGCACTGCTCTGAGGCGGGGCGAGCGGCACCGCACTGACTGAGTGAGGAGGAAGTAGCTCTTTTTGTGATAATGTATGCATTTTTATTGAATGAACATCCAACACACAAACATTTGAAAACATGAACTTGTGGCGCTTGGGAGCCGGCCCGCTCACGAACTCTCCTCCTCTCTTCAGACCGTCAGGACGATGGCTTAGCCGGCGGCGGCGGGCGAGAGTCACGTTGCGGTCTCCTCCGCTGGCCGTGGCGTTTCCTCCCGGGACCCCACGCCTTCCTGCGGAAATCCGGCTCCTGGCGAGGAGCAGTAACGTTAGCCGTCACCGCTGTGGCCGCTGGCCTGGGGTTATCTCCGCTGGGAAGAGCCAGGTGCCAACGAGGATTTGGATCTCGCCGTCTGCTGCTGGAAAGTGCGCCTCGGCATTACGTGACTCATGGCTTTGGCGCGCTTTTGATCCTCCGCGAAGCGCTCAGTAATGGACTCCACGGCGTTACCAAAAAGGCCGTAGGGAGTCACAGGAGCATTCAGCAGCACTTTACGGTCAGCATCCTTGAGGTCAGCCAGGTTTAACCATAGGTGCCTCTGATGGATGACCATAAAACCCATGGCCTTATCCACAGCCTGGGCCGGTCGCTTCGTCGCCGCGCGCAGATCCTTAACGGCCTCTGTCGTGAGGGCTCCGCCCTCCGCTGCCTGCAGGAGCTTCGCCTGAAAAAGGCGGAGCCGCCTCGCCATCAGACGCATATGCTTTATTGGCAAGGCGGTGGTCCTGCACGGCTTTGAAGGGAGGCTGATGTCTGAGCCTAGGGTCTTGGCTGCTGCAGGACACAGGTGCGCAGCGCCGGTCTCCTCGACTGGGGGAGAGCGCACGTACCTGTGGGCCTCCGCCCCATCCACGTGGGTAAAAATGGCCTGTGTGGCAGAGTGGACACGCGGTGATTGGGGCGCAGACCATGTTTTCACCTGCTGCTCATGTACGTCGGGGAAGAAGGGGACCAACATCCTCGAGTCAGCTTTCCGTGTGGACCTGAAATACCAGGAGTCAAGATTACTCCTGGCAGGCTCCTCTGGAGGACTCTTCAGGTAAGCTCCAACTCCTGGACAGCCCTTGATAGAACCCTCATGAGCTCCTCCTGGAGGTCTGGGGGCCCCATGCTGTCCAGCTGATCGGACTCCGATCCCGCCCAACCCTCCCTCTCCGAGGCCGAGATGGACATCAAGTCACCCCCCTCCTCCTGGCTAAAGGATACAAACCCCGCGACGTTGGAAGGAGGGCGGAAGCAGCCCTCGGGGAGTGAGACCGGGGAACGGTGTGACCGTTGGGGTTGGTGGAGCGACAAGACGACGCTCCCGCCACCGGGAGGGCCCACCAGCGGCACGCTGGCAGCAGTGGGCCTCATCCCAAATAGGCCGCGAGCCACATCGCGGCGGGTCCGGAGCACTCGGAGCCGGAAGGTCCGCGCAATGCCCACAGTTGGACTCGTCCAGCGCCGCCTCTGCGTGGGCCAGGCCCAGGCAGGCGATGCAGTAGTCGTGCTGATCCAGCGGCTCTATCGGTCCCGCGCAGATCCTTGCGATTGTTTTCCATGTTGAAATTCAACAGTATTAGAAGATTCTCGTAATTGTCGCGTGCACCGCATTTGATACTGCCCTTGAGCTCGTCATATTGCATGCGGTTCATACTTCACGTCAATTGTCCACATTTGGACTGGCGGAGCCACTATGACTTCAGGAGTTGGAGGAGATTCCCATAAGGAGTAAATATCTCCGGATGTCTGTGAAAGCTTGGAGGGACCCTCTTGTTTGTCTTCTCAGACTCTGTATGAGTAAGTTAGGGTGACCATACGTCCTCTTTTCTCCTGACTTTTTTCTCTTTTTGGACCTAAAAAATGCATCCGGCCAGGATTTCTAAATCGCCCAAAATGTCCGGGATTCGGCTTCTGCTTTCTACAGTCACCATACATTGTGTGCGTTTTTGCATTGCTTTGACCTTTCTTTTAAGTCCCGCCTTCTTGCACGCCACCGTTGGCCGTCATGTATGCAAACACTGGTCAATTTGCCATTTTGTTTTTTTTTCTGCTGATGCTAGATGCTAATAGAACCTGCTTCAGAAGAATAAAATGATCTAAATATTTCAAATAATTTCCTCAAAAATTGGAAGATGGGGTTGATATATCATGGTTGTGACACAGGAAATATTAACATTAGGATTTAAAATGTTCTAAAATCCTAAAACTGACCAGAGCCTGTCTGACACTGATGTACTCTGCAGAGGCGGACTGTGGCAAGAGGGTCGTTTAGAGAGACAGCTGCCCCTGATATTCCCTGATTTTATTACATTTTAATGAATGTCTGACGGTGTTGACAAAAATGGGGACGCAACTTTAAACTGCATGTTAATGAAAAACAACTTTCTTATATGAGATCATTTATTAAGTGTTGCTTTTGATAAAACAAGCTCTTTTTCTTCATTAAAAACATTTTTATCCATTTTATAGCATATGAATGATTTAACCCTTCTGTGTGGACACACTGTTTTAGATGCAGTGAGAAGACAATAAGAGTCATAGGTTTCACATAATAATAATGATAAAATTAAATTGAAGGGGATAATTGTGTTAAATACATTCTATTATTAATCCCCCATAACATTTACAATTGAAAATATTTTAATTTTTAAACCTAATAGCAGTTACAATTGCTGGACATGTTTTGTCCCATGTCTCAACAATCAGGGAGATGATTTGTTATCATCACCTGAGAAGAGATGATGGCAACACCTCAGAGGACCTCAGATGATGCCAACCCTGAAACAACATACGAACTACCAAATTGTTCTACAATTATTGCATATAGAATATTGCTGTAATAGTATTCATCGTCTGTTTCATTACATCTTTAATTGATTTTTCCGTACATTTCTGCCATATGTACATTAATTGACAGTCACCACTGATAAACTACCACTAAATATTGTAAAAACTTAATTTGCTGTAAAGTTGCTTTGCAACGATTTGTATCGTGAAAAGCGCTGTACAAATAAACCTGAATTGAATGCAAATGTAGAGAGAGTTTTTTCACTGATGCAAAGCCAGTGGACAAAGGAAAGGAGTCACTGAAGGGGCTTGTTTGCTTGATTGGTAATCAAGGACTTTTGGGAAAGATTCAATCCTCAGGAAAGTATACCAGAGAACATCAGGGGGACATAATACATTTTTTACTGAAATAATGGATTTTTTTTTTTCATGGCAACTGGCAATTAAAAGAAATAGTGTCATGTAAAAGGTGTTAAAAGCTAAACTATTTTTTGTATTTGTTTGTTGTTATTCTATTGTTGAGGACCAAAAGTTGAATGGAAAGGATGTGTTACTTTATGTATTAAAGTTCAGTAACATAGTTGCATGGTTGTGAACGCATTTGTCAAGTATTTAGGCCCACCTTCCACCCACTGCAGGTTTCCATCTGCCTCCTGCCCCCACTGTCCTCTTTTTTGAAAACTAAAATATGGTCACCCTATTTAAGAGGATGGTAAAATCTCCAGCAACGGTCGGCTGACAGCCTGTGAATTATTTTGAGAGGACTGCTGAAGTTATGGCGCATGCGCACACCCTTCTTACTGTTACACACACTCAGGCCAAGCATGCATAAAAACAAACTCATTGCCAATGTTTTAATGGAAGTATAAACTATCAAATGCAATTAACTAATGATCTAATACAATTAAATATGAAGTGTCTCTGTGTGTTCTTTTATCCATTTGCACATCAAATGAAAACACCAACATCAAACAGACATCTTTGCGATGTATGTGTGCCATCAGGGGTTGGATGCTTAGAAGTTAATTGCAACATTTTATTAAGTCTTTTTTTGTCTCAATTCAAGTTTTTTCCTCACTCCCCACTGTTTCACTATAACCTTTCGATTTATATTATGCAATATCTCCACTGAGTTACGCATGGAATGTAGAAGATAGGTGAAAAAAACGATCAGAGCAAACCTGACTTCCTGTGCTTGATGTGTTTGAACTTTTTCTCTCTTTGCTGTGTACTAGCATACAGTGCTCTCTGGGAGGAACCCGGGTTTCATATCAAGTGTTGTATTTGCAGTTACAACATGAGGATTTTGCAGCTTCATTTCTGTGAGTATTAGAGCTTTTAATGCGCTGAAATTTATTTCATGTACAAATCCAGTCAAAAGTTTTGACACGCTACTAGTTTATTGTCTACTGATAAAAACGTATAAATGGTTGCTAAATATAGATAATTAAGGAAAATCAGCCAACAGGTGGCCAGCAAATAAACTGTGAATATGTCATATGAATGTGTGTGCACATTTTTTTTTTTAAATTTTACCGGTAGTGTTTAAAGAGGTACTTTTAAATTAATGTGATTCTGTGATTTTTTTTTTTTATCTTGTAGATCTACTCATATGGTGTCAAGCAGCAGAGACTTTAACAGGTCATCTAACAGATTTGGGGCAAAATGTGACTATAACCTGTAATCTTGACCAAACTGAGGTGCATTGGTTTTTACTGAAACTACTTGGTTCTCCAGTTGTGATATTACGCTCCTTCTCGAACAATTTTCCTCATTACTACAACAAAGTATTTGAGCTCAAATATGCAGTGAACTCTAAACATCATCTGCTCATAAATAATGTCACCATTGATGATTTAGGAGTTTATTGCTGTATGAGTACAAATACTGATCCACAATTCATCAGCGCCACCAGACTGTACATCATTGGTAAGTGCACTATTGCTAATTAAGTCATTCAGTACAGCAATTATTTAGAGATTATTAACCGATTGTGACTTTATTCCTTCCTTACAGAACCAACTCCACAAACTGAGTGTCAGAATTATACAGAAGTGCAGTATATTCAGCAGAATCAGACATCTTGGCAGACTCTTACCCTCATATTTGGTCTGTTAAATGCTGTTTTGGTCGTTATTGTCATAGGTGAGTTTTCACAAGTGAACAAAATGAAGCAACTCAATGCTCAATGTTAAAGTGACGTTTTCGAATTAGTAACCAAGGCTTGGGCTCAGCTGTTAAACTGAGATTTTAATCTGTGGCGGAGTAGTTCTACACAAAAGAGGGGTTTTAAAGACAATCCGTCATTGTCTCTTTTTTTATTTACACACTCGTGCTGTCGAACTGTTGTATAAATGCAATATTACACTTGTAGCCGTGAGATATGGTTGTATATCAGCACGCTGTGATTACCTACGGCCGAATCACAGCTGTGCCGATATACAGCCATATTACACTGCTACTAATGTCGATATTGTCATCTATACACACATACACACACACACACCATGGACACAAATTAAAAAAATTAGTTCTCATAACTTATTTGTGGCCATGTTGTACTAATTTGTTCCCACATTTAAATTTATTTAAATCGTTTATATTGATTTTGACATTTGAATTTAACATTCAATTACATTTGTTTTGAAATATAAACTTGAACGTTAGATGATAGTAAATGTAACATAAATGTCAAAATAAAGAAATGAGCATGCACAATTAAACATAAAATATCAGCCAATAATAATAAAGTAAAAAATACGGTAATATCGGCCAATAACCCAACACACTCTTAAGGCAATTTGCAACTATTTCAAATTTTCACAAGTTGGTGGCTAATTCGTATGAATTTGTGCGATCTCATTCATGTGTTTTCATATTTAAAATTTTTTTTTTAAAGAAATTAGTTTCCATACTGTACAAATCACATCATACAAATTTATACAAAATTGCCACTTTTGAGATAGTTATGTTTTCTCATGAGATTGAGTTGAAAACCGATATTGATAACCGATATAATACAGATATATTGTGCATCCCCATTCAAAAATACAGTATTGTGGCTCCATCTCCAAGTGTTGTAATTGGATAAACATTTATTGTTTTATTGAATTCTCAGGACTGTTGAAGGTTTGTGCTTGTAGAAATAAAAGGCCTGCAGATCTTTCACAACAACTTCATAACACTGATCTACAGCTGACACAAGTTGTTCAACAGCATCTCGATCCAAAACAATTACAGGTACATTATGTCAATCTATCAATCAATCAGTCAATCAAGCTATCTATCTATCTGTCTGACTATTTATATCTATCTATCTATCTATCTTATCTATCTATCTATCTATATATCTATCTATCTAAAACTCTTTTCCTCATTGCTCTTTCAGCATGCTGAGGAGGACTCTTCCATGTTGTGTACAACTATTCATCTTGGTCCAGTCAACAGCACTTATGTTGCTTTACAGCTGCCAAAATCATAAACAGAAGTGTACAGCCGAGCTCATACTGACTTCATAGCGTTTAAGAACAAACTGAAACTCTTTCGGTTGTCCAAGCGCGCATGTGGATGATGGATGTGCATTGTGGTTTAGTTTGCTACAGAAAAAGTGTTGCGTCTAGACAGGTGGTCTGCACTTTAACCCAGTGAAGAGTTTTCTCTTTGCCTTTTCTGCTGCACTATAAATATAAACCTTTAGATTTATATTATGTCATATCTTCAGTCAGTCACTTATGATGTGCAGATGATTGGTAAAAAAGTGATGAGAGCAAACCTGACTTCCTGTGCTTGACGTGGTTGACATTTTGTGATGTTAACATTTGTGTATCAGCCTTCTCACCAAGTGTTTGATAAGTTATGATATAGTATACATTATAGATTTTATAGCAAATGAAGGCCTTTCAGCTACTGCTAATGTTATTAAATTAAAGTGCTTATTAAACTAATACTTTCATATAATCACACTTCTGCTGAAAGCTAAAAAAGGTGTGATAATCTGCAGAAAGGACCATGTGGAGACACACAAATGTCTAGATCTAAGATAAGCAGAGTAGCACTAGCAATATTCGCCTGCGTGAGACAACTGAAAATATTTATAGTTTTTTCTGAACATACTGTAGGCTAAGTTTTAAAACAACCACACTGCTGTTATAACTGTTATTCAGCAACAAGTTCAACAGAGTAACATAGAACCGCTTTTCTGGCTTTGACACCCTGTGGCAGTGATGTACAAAAATAAGTGTTCCAGCAGCTGCGACAGTGTTCAGACATTAAAATTCTTTTAACAGCTTTCTGACAGAAACGCCTCTCATTTGTATGGCAGTACTTTTACCAAAGACAAACAGAGCATGTCAAACTTACTTCCGCCAAGATTCTGAAGTGCATGAATTTAATAAATGCATCCTTTTATAATGTCTATACAGTACAGTAGACTGAAATACATCTGTGCAGGTAATGGTTTGAAGTGTAAAGACTTTTAAACGAGTTTTATTCTTAATTGAGCTTATAACAGATAAATGAGTGACAGACCAAATAGCCAATCAAATCTCTGCACTGAGACTCGCTGCCATCGGTCATTTTATCCATCAAGCTTTGCAGAAATGTCAGGCACATTTCGGACAGTTTTATGGTAAATTCCTTAACTATGGCAAAAAGGTGTTGTTTTGGCACAAGTCTTTCAGATATTCAGAATGACTATAATGTAGTTTAGTTTCGACCGAGAAATCAGATAGTAATCTCTAAAAATGCAAGTATATGATCAGACTTCTCATTCTTTATGACAGTGACTTTATGTTAAATTTCCATTATGTTTTCTCCATTAAATACAAAGACTGTATGAATAAAGTTTGCGTGTTTGAGCAGTTTTATTTGGAAAACAAGAGCATGCTGAATGGACTCCAGTGTGAATCTCTGGTTTCAACAACTCTGTGTTCTAAGTAATAAATAAGTGAATTCATCAAAGTTAACCTCTTTTCAGAAAAAATGGGAAAAAAAACTATCAAAAGTGGTTCAATAACATACAGTGACAAATTCCTGGCGTGCTGAAGGACCTATCTTGGTCCTATGGACTCCTCTTTATGAAGAAGACACATCAGCATCTCGCAGGCAGACACATATTTCAGTGAAGCCGCAGAGGAAATAAAAACTCTGTGTAACACTAGGGGTCAGTAGACTGTAATCACTGGAGGTGAGTTCTGTGACACATTTAGTCAGTCAATGAGCCCACTGTGTGTGTGTATATATACACACACAAACACACACACACATTTTATACTATCATTTAATGCTAATTGTACATTAAGTAAGTTCGTTTATTGCTCTTATTGGTCTCCCAGCCTTGTCAAGCTGATCCTTTTCTGGTTTTAAAGTCGTTTTGGTTATTTCAGCAGGTCAACCTAGGAGACCAGTAGACCAGCAAAGACCAGCAACCCATCTTATAAGGCTAATAAGGATATTAAATACAACATAAATATGCAATATTTATTTATTTATTTATCTATCTGTTGATTACTTGAAATTAGCATAAACTAGCAATTCATCAGTATTTCTGGATTAGCATAATTGTTAATAACCAGGGTTTATTTATTTATATATCTGCAATACTCTGACTCTGTCACAAGGAAACAAGCACGTCTGCTTAGACCTTGAGGTGGCTCTAAGCATATTTCCACATCAAATTACATAATTCAGCACCGCAAACTTTTGTGTTTGTTTTCAGACAATATCATGAGTACATCATTGATAGCTCCACCAGTCCAATTTAGTTAATAACATTTTGATTATTAAAGTGGTTTATAAATGAGCCACAAGTGGAAGCAAAAAGATGATGAAACCACTTCCTGGTATGTCACATTTCCAGTGTAACCACCTAAAATACACGCGCACACACACACACACACACACACACAGACAAAGACACAGACACAGACACAGACACACACACACACACAAACACCAAACACACACACAATAAACAACAAAACAAAAACAACTAAGAAACTCAGAATCAGACTTAATAATGAACCTTCACATATGTAAAACCCATGTGCACTGTTTCTTATCAGAAATATAAAGGCTCTCTCTCCAGCTTATTTTGTGAGTCAAACATAAACCTGTTGTGGTCTGAGCTCTATTTGGCTCAGTGAAGCGCAGAAGTCAACTAGATGAATGTGGTTTATTCTGGTGGATGAACAAATGGTACTTGTTCCTGATAGTGTGTCTATTAATAGATGTGTGTGGTTGGTTGGTTTGTGAGTAAAGGATATCTTGTCCAACCGTATGAACCTCACAGTCTGACGTCCATTCTGCTCAAAACTTATGCAAGACTATGTGGTGACCTTTTCATCATAAACTGTATTTCGAGTCAAATTATCAATGATTATATAGTCCTTTGGCTAAAGCTCAGGGCTGCTAACTGGAAGGTTGTTGGTTTGAGTCCTGCGAGGAGAAAGTCAAAGGCCATTATCATTGTGCTGTTAACTGAGACACAACCTGAGATTGATAGAATCAGTGCATGCTAAATAACTATTCATGTACAGAAAATGTTTACATTTAAGAATAAGATTGTATGAGAAGTTTCTGACACGTCTAACTGCTGAACAATATGATTCTTATTTTAGTTTTGCTGCGTTTATGGTTCTGGCTTTTGGGTGGTAAATATTTCAGATTTTTAAGATATTCACTTCTTGCACAAGTAAAATAATTATTACAGTTATGTAAACTCACAGGAATTGCATATTAATGTACAGATAAATGTGTAATTTCTTAGGCAAAACTTAGTCACTTTAATCTTTTGTTAGTAAAAGTTTCAGATTTTTCACATCTTTCTGCGTTTTCCACAACAATCCTCAAATCAGTCTAAAATACTGTTCTTGCAGAGTTAAGAGTTCATGTGTGAACGTGTTTCAGGTGTGTTTGGTGTTGTGGCAGGTGAAATGAAGACTTTGTCAGTGATGGCGGGAGATTCTGTCACTCTACACACTGCAGATCAGCCCAGGTATGTTGTGATGTGAACCAAGTTGTGATCTTGTTGAATCAAGAACAGCTGCAATCGGATCAGTGTGATTCACAAATGAATCGTTTAGTGCGATTTGTGAACTGTTACCTCTCTTGTTACGCAATCTACTACCCTTTGCGCTATTTTAAAAAAAAAAGTCAAGGTAAACAAGTCATTTTTTATGAGTTGTTGTAATACTGTCTAAACTGTAGCATTGTAAAATCATATACTTTTATTCAGTGTTAATAGCTAGCATGTGTCAAGATAGCATTGCAAGTTTTATCGTTGCTGTCAGTGTAGGGGACATGTTGTTGTCCCAACATGCTGTCTCTCATCACAACATTGATGTAAAACTTGTCATAACCACATTGTAATTTTATGGATTAATAAAGAAACCCTTTCAATAATCAAGTATCTTCCCCTTTTTAATTTAAGAAAATAGCTGATCTGATGTGGACTACTTTCTTTTTGTCTTACCCTCTCCCTGTCACACCACATAAGCTACATTCACACACACACTCTTACACACACAGGTTTGTTTTTGTGAAACGTGGGGACATCCCATAGGCGTAATGGTTTTCTACTGTACAGACCGTATATTATATTGACCTACATCAACCCTACCCCTAAACCTACCCCTCAAAGGAAACATTCTGCATTTTTAGATTTTCAAAAAACTCCATTCTGTGTTATTTATAAGTGTTTTGAAAAGTGGGGACATGGGGTAATGTCTTGAAAAGTCACCTTCTCCTTGTAATACCTATGTCATACCTTTGTCATTATACAAATTTATGTCCTCATTTGTCACAAAAAAACACACACACACACACAACACACACCAACACACACACAGATCATTCGGTTTGATTTATACGTTTTTCCTCACAGGGACCAAAAAATGTCCCTACAAGGTCAAAATTTACTGGTATTACAGTCACTTTTTCTGGCAACTGCAGTGCGCACATTCACAAAAGAGTCGAGTTATAACGAATGACGTAGGCGTGGCAGAAGCTAAAGTAAGAATGGTTGTTACTTGAAAATGTTTTTTTTTTCATTTACTAGTCTTTGTCTTTATACAGCCTATCTAACTTAGTGAAGACAATGTCTGTGCACAAATAAAACACAGAAATTGCAAAATGGTGTTAAAGAGTGATTGTATTATATTTTAATGAATGCTGCAACTGCCCAAGCTGTGGACTGTTGCAACAGTTCCTTGATATGGGGTCAGCGGCAACATTTGACTTTGACTATTGAAGTATAAATTGTACATATATCATCACATGTTTCAGCAGTGTGGGTGAGTAGCTGACAGAAGTGGGTTTAATATAATCAAAATTTTGGCTTCCCAATACAAACACTCTCAGTCTTAGAGAAACTGAAGGAAGTGCAAAAATTGTTGCAACCGTCCTCACTTTCCCATAACCAAAGCTGGAAAGATGTACTGAATGCATGTTCTGCCAAAGCAATGATAAATGATCCACAGTTTATCCCACCTACACATAGTAATGCGTGTAAAATCAAATCCACAAAGCCATAAATATTTGTTTCTGGAGAAAAAGCTAATACTATTGTGCCTGTATATTATAAGATTATTATACAACTTTTAAACATCTGCCTGTTTTAGGTCCAGAGTCTGAGTAGTGAAGTAGCTAAAGAAACTAAATGAATGTGTTAAAGTACTAAAATTACTTAAAACTGAAATAAAAATAAAGATAAAAATAAATTAAAGCTAAATAGAAAAATAAAAACTAATAAAATTGACAAAAAAAACATACAATTACTAAAACTTTAACTAAAATTAAAAAATTGTAAAAATAGCTAGTAATAAGATACTTAATTAATAGTAATTATAGTAAAAATAAAATACTTGATGAAAATGAAAATCTATTTTTCATACAGGATATTACAATGTTTTGATGCCAAAATCTACTTGAAGATTTAAATTGATTAATTTTTTGTTTTTAGTTAAGATGTTTCATTCACTCAAATAAAAATAGCATACATTTTAATATCAGCCATGTATCAGTTATTAGCCATATCAGAAGTTAATTTTATTGAATAATTTTTATTATTAACATTTTTATCACAATGCATCAGGGTTATAATATCATTAACTACAATTAAACAAAAGCGCAAGCACAATACTAAATGTACTAAATGTACTAAAAATTTTAATGAAAACTGAAAAAAATAAAAGTTCATTTAAAATATTTATAAAAACTGTAAAAGTATATAAATAGTGCTAAAAAATCACTGCAGTGCATCATGTGATTGCCTTCTTTACAAAGGATAAATGCAATTGAAAGAAGCTACCACCTTCAAACAGTCTTTGTGTCCGAAGTGCAGCTATGATGCATTAAAATGCTCCCTACACAGATGGCTCACTAGGTTTTGGAGCAGAGACTCTTTTCCAGATGCTGCTGCAGCAGGCATCCACTCTTACTCTTTATTTGAGATATTAAGTTTAACAGGCTCCCTCAAGGCCAGTCGGCCCCCAGGGTTGTGTCCAGACCACCCAGAGACCAGCCGCCTCACAGCACAGAGCGTCAGGGCCACCGAATCAAGATGAATCACAGCAACACAGTCAGCGCCAGCCGGGCCTCACCTGGGGATGCTGAATGGACAGGTCCTCTAGCGGGAGACTGTTAGCGTTCACTTCACCCTGCAGAGGAAAAATGGAGTGCTTAAGAGCAAAGGAAAGTACAGAAAGACATCTCTCCACCCCTCACTGTTTCTTTTCATTCCCTCCAAGGACACTTCTTCAGCAGCTGGGCAAATGGGTTTTCTACAAGCTCAAAGGCTGAGCTAAAAGTCATGACGTTTGGTAATCCAGTGGGAGAAAATATGAGTGGAACAAGGCTACACACACACAGACAGTAGAAAATAAGATCTGTGTTTGCGCTGCTTAATTGCGATTTGTCCAAAACGGTCGAATAGGCCACACTTGTTAATTATTTAATACGCAGTTTATTAGGCAAACAGCTCAGTCCCTTGATACTCTCAATTAAATGATCAAATGATACTTCAGTCGTTAATTAAATCTATTCACAGCCAAACATAGTCAGTCAAGCCCCCTGTGTCTGTAAGATCACATTTACAGCATTTACAATTACTAGGATTTCAGCTGTAGCGAAAATTGAAAGTCAACTTGAAACGGGAATCACGACCCATTTAACTTTTGTATCTCACATACACTTCTAATCAAAAGATTTGTCAAGTTTGAAGGAAGTTCATCAAGGCTGCTTTTATTTGATTAAAAATACAGTAAAACTGTAACATTGTGAAATATTATTATTTATTCAAAATAACTGTTTTCTATTTAAATTCTTTTTAAAATGTAATGTATTCCTGTGATGCAAAGCGGAATTTTCCAATCCAAAATGCTGATTTTGCGGTTATTATCGATGTTGAAAACAGTTGTGTTGTTTAATATCTTTGTGGAAACTTTGTGGATACATTTTTTTTTTTGCATTCTTTGATGAATAGAAAGTGCAAAAAGAACAGTATTGTTTAAAATAGAAATATTTTGTAGTATTATAAATGTCTCTACTGTTACTTCCGATCAATTTAGAATATTTGCTGAATGAAAGTATTAACTACAGACACATGTATGTAGATGGTTACCAGGGCATTGCTACTATGCGTTTAGAAGAGTGTTTTGATGGTTACCAGGGTGTTGCTCATATGCGTTTTAGTCCACACCTTCTTTAGTTCCAGATTCACTATTAACTAACTATTAATAGGTTGTTTGCACATGACGTCACTGATGACGCGGGAAATGCAGCTGGAGGGTAGGAAGTGATTTTTCTCTCCATAGGAATCACTAGAAGAAACTCAAAATGCCTGTGTTTTGCGTTGTTTATGGATGCTTAAATTGGCCAAACCGAGAAACCACAAGGAGCTTTTATCGTGTAAAAAAATGTGTTGCTCATAAGGGGGGAAAATTCAAGAAATTGATTGAAAAACGCTGGAAAAAGTGACTTGTAAACCTGCGTCTGCGGTCGGGAGGAGCGAAGCTCGTGTTATAATAATGCTTGTGCGTGTAAATGGT